>JAHIAM010001551.1:0-85174 GCA_021605205.1 Aegilops longissima
GGATCTATTGCGTCGGACGAGGCTTATATGAAGAGACGTGAAGGGCGGACGAGGGAGTCGATGAAGGGCCTCTATTTGTGGTGGAGGCGCTAGTTAAGCAGATCCGGTGCGGTGGACCATGATGGCGGTCGAGGAGATGCTGAGGCGATGGACAAGCCCGATCGCTGAAAGCAGCTCCGGTGAAGTGGTGAGTTGGCGGTTAGGGGTTCCAAGGTGTGGAAGGTAGATCGGTGAGTGTGAGGTCCACCGCTGCGGCGGAGGACTAGATTCGGACTTGCCGTGTTTAGAAGTCGGGGAGGGAAGGGGAGGGCTCTGGGGAAGAATGTTGGGGGGCAAGGGGAAAACAATGGAGTTACCAAAGCAGCCCTTTTCCGTTCATGTGGCGGTAAAACAGGAATATCATGAGGCTAAACTTTGGGCGCGTGATATTTCGATGTGGCGAAGTTTGAAAGCTTTTGGCGCCTAAAATTATAAGTATTCTGCTCTCGTGCGGCCAACTATGATAGCATGGCCGACAATTTGTTTGTCTTGCATAAAAAATGTGCAAGTTTTGAAAATCAATGTCTCCAACTTGAAACTTAGATTGTCCATTCAATTCAAATATGGATCATTGAGCTACTACAAGCAAATACCATCATACGGTCCAATTCAAATGAAATTCCAAATGTGTTTATCCTAAATATGACGACAAAAGCAAAAATGTGTATGTGTATGAATAAAGTGGATGATTATAAAGTTTGAACATGCCCGTATGTGTATATCTCTAGGTTTGATATATGAATTTGAAATCACGAAATCCCGTCTTAAAAAAGGTACCTCCGTTTAAATGAATTACAAAAGTTGATGATGGAGTCGAATTCCAAAATTCCAATCTTAGGTTTGTAATTCTGGTACATCAAGGTATATCACGCATGTTCAAAAGTATCGTTATCTCATAGTACAAACTGTGAAACAAATGGATCAACCATGAGTGCACAATATCTCAATTACGCTAAAGTCCCTCAAATATAGACACCTCACTCTTTATCTGAAGTCAACCCCCCCCCCACCACCACCACCACCACAAACACCAACACACGAGCACATTAACACCCCTCTCTCTTGTAAAGTCCGAACCCCAACATAGGTCTCTATCACTTTGTCTCTCGGGCCTGCACATCTCCTCCCTCACTCTCTAGGTCTCCGCTATCTCTCTTACCCAAGCACACGCACTATGTAGAGTGTATATTGCCCATACACAAAGCGTCGCTAGCGTCTATCTCCTAGTTATGTGGTTCTTGCGCACTCACCTCACACACCACCCCACTTCAAACAAGCACACTTTGTCTCCTTGTGCACCACTCTCCTCTTTCTATCTCTCCCATAGGCGGACCCCCCAGCTCCTTCCCTGCATACATATATGTCGTGACTCTTTGCATAGCTCCCTAATGTATAATCGTTCTCGATTTAGCACATTATTCTCTACACCATCTATTCTTGATCTCTCATGGAGTCCCTATCACACACACGATGATTTCGCTTCCCTTGCGTCTCCGTTCATAGGCCAATTTAGGACAACATCAACATTGTCTCCCTATCTATCGCCATTTATGGACACAAGCGACCCCTCTCGCCCCTCTCTTCCTCTCTCTCTCTCTCTCTCTCTCTCTCGCTAGCTCTCTCTTTCTCTCGCTCTCACCCCTCTCCCACACACACTCGATGTCTCTTCCAAATAGTCTGCTCCCCAGCCCTTTGGTGCTATCCCGCTACTACATGTCACACCATTCCCCTTCCCTTATACTAGGTTTACATCATCATGGTCTCTCTACTCCACGTACACTCTCTCCCTCTCACACACAAACACGCACAAACACCCATTTATCTGGATCCTCGTCTCTCCCCATGTCGCATGTGTATCTCACACCTCACTCTCTAATTATGTATATGTGTCTCCACGTTACACAACACAAAGCCCCATGTACATGTCTCTCTCTATCCTCCACACACATAGACACAAAGAATCTGTTATCATTGCCTCTCTAACATATCACACCACACTTTGTCTCTCTCTCTCATAAACACGCTCATCAAGGGTTTCCCGTGAATAACTTACCGTCTATTCATCAACAGTCGTGGCGATCTGGCGAACACGAGGCGTGAAAAAGAATAAATCTACGTGCTTAGACCACCTAGTATGACTACTAGGACTAGAGCAAGCCAAAAAGCGCCGCCGTCACCCCCTCATTGCGGCGACGGAAAAACCTTTGTTTTACGATCGAAGTCATTGTGCTAAGGCCCCACATGCTGAGGCGTTGAATAGAATGTAGATGCTAGTTTACGGAAGCAAGTATCGATAATACGTTTGTATCTCCATACTTATATTTCTTCTCTTATAAAAAACCGAGGTGGTGATGATGGTACGTGTGCCATCTTGCAATATAGACCATCCGATCTATATCTGACAGATGAAAATTAAACTAAAAGATACCCGCACCCCTCTCCACATTTGCAGACAAGGCCTTCCTCGTTCATCCCTATCTCCAACAAACCTCATTGTTGAGCAATTAAGAAAGGAAGCCTCTGGAACAAAGCGGCACAGTGGCAGCTGCTGCAGCGTCGTCAATCCCCATGCCTCCGCTCGGTCAGACCACCAACCACCACCACACCCCACTCCTCTTCACCTTATCTCATATTTCTCGAGATATCATTAGTTTTACACATGGGATTACTCCGCAAGGGTCAATCACAACAAGTGTTTTATAAAAAATGCATCTTGATGTTCCGTGCAATGCACGGATCTTGCTAAGTACTCCTACACAAGAATAAGTTGGTGATGCTGGTGTGTACGCCATCCGCCATTTCTGACCATTAGATCTACATCTAACGATTGTGAGGTAAGTTGTTGCCTTTTCTCACCAACATCCCACTTGTGTACCAATTTGTAGAAAAACCCATAATTAGTATCTTAAAACCAACCACATCCCTCCCTGACCTCACCAAAGCAGCCCAAGGAATATATTCTAATTGAAACATATGTATATCAAAATTAGAGTGTTTTGTACCAAGTTTGTGAATAAGTATTATTCTAATTATGATTCGTTGCAACAGACATGAACATTGCTAGTATTTCCAACCATGCACTTTTTTCCTAGTATTCCATAGTTTCGAGTTTTCCATCAAGATATTAGTCACTCATGGTTGATATTTACTTTCAATCATGTACACATATGCACTATGTAACTAGCCTTGCTTATTGGCTTCCAAAGCTTAAATTTCACTCCTACCTACAATATGTAGAGTATTTAACAAATAACTACCACTTTCAACCAGCCCTAGGAAGAATCTATTGTACAAAAAATAGCAAAAACATACCCAAAATTTCTTAATCCACGCCAAAAACTACTACCTAGTACTCCTACCTATTAGGTTCGTTTAAACCCATTTATGACAGGGTTGGCCCACACGTCCGTGCTGACGAGGCAGCTTAAACCAACACATTTTGTTTGACCGTTGACATGAGGGACCCACATCTGACCTTCTATCCTGTTATTCCCCTCAAATCATTATTTTTCCCGAACATTACTTCAAACAGTATAGATGCGTGTCCGTCGGCGGCGCCGGTGATGAGCGAGTTGGTCGCCGCTCCGCCGGACGGGCAGACGCCCGCGCTACTGCCTCCGCAGACGGGTTGGCAGAGCTGGCCCGGCGTGACTCACGAGCGAGCAAGCCGCCGTGCTGGCCTTCTCTTGAGCCAGATGGTTGGCTTTGGCCTTGGCCTGTGAAGCAAACCGCCAGCGCTGCCGCGCCAATCTAGCTAGCAAACCTTGCGCATAAGCAGCTGGACGGAGCTATCTTGACTAGCTAGCGGCCATGAAGCGGCGACGGAGCTGGCATCCGGCTGCCGCAACATGGGCTCCCACCGCCGGGCGGTTTTGACCTCGCCCGCCGGGCGGCGTAGCTGCGTCCCATGGCCGAGGATGACTAGGTGGACGGGCGGAGGTAGGAGGTCACTCGAGGATTTTGTTGGTAAGAGCATGTACAATGGTTGATAAGGTAGTCTTATCTTAAGTCTGCCACGTATGCAAGTGGTAGTAGTTTCTTGGCATTTTAGTGGTTTCTTGCATTATTAGGGGTTTCTTGTAAGGAACAATGTACGCATTACTACTAGCGACAAAAGGCGATTCCAGGTTGCGTTGTACTCCAACGAGTACTACTAGTGGTCGCGGAGTGTATACCTCGCTTTGTGGGTTCGATCCGCGCCAAACATACGGCGACCTTTTTTAAATAGTACTACTACACTTCGCCATGAGCCATATTTTACGGGTAGTTTGAGTTTTGAAGTCGAGCGGACGTGCGGCCCCACAATCTGGTGCCTTTGGACAGCCTAGCCACGTGAGCGGGTTTTCCTTCCCAGCATCCCGTGGCTTGCGTGTTTCGCCCTAACCGCACCTTGCTTGCAGCTTCCTCATCACTAGTAGCATGTTTAAACTAGCGCCTCCCAATTAAGCCAAGGAGCCGGAAAAGCTCGGCGGTGTACTTCCCTGCATTGATAGTACAGCGATGGTTCTGAGAACGATAGTACCCTCCACTTCCAACCGTAGCTCCTTGGCCCCGAGATTCAAGAGTTCAAAACTGGTGCACTATACTAGACTAGACTAGAAGTACTGTACATCGCACTACTAGTTGAGAAAAGCGATCTTTGGTACTGCTACTGATCACAGATACGTACTCTCAAATCACATAATGTAAGGCGTTTCTTGACACTAGTTGGCGTGTACAAAAAATGGCAAAAACATGCCCAAAATTTATTAATCCACGCCAAAAACTACTACCTAGTGCCAAAAATTCTTACTAGTGCTATTATTTACAGTATAATGCAATCCCATAACGTTCCATAATGCTAGTACTAGTAGTAAATAATAGCCTCACCCCTTGACGAGGAACGATCTCTGATTGGAAGGATGAGGCCCTTCGTTACTACGCTCTTATCTCCTCCTCACCAGTTCCCTCCCCGAGAGAAGGCAGTTCGTCGCTGCTCCCATGGATTCGCCAAGCGGTTCTCCTCCTCGTCGGGCTGGGAGACCTTGACGACGATCCTCTCGGGAGAAATCGCGACGCCCGCTCCGACGCCCTCACCGCCCGCAAGACTCGGTGCTTACATCACGCCCTCGATGCGGCTATATCTCCCACGATGTCGAAAACACGACTTAGAGGCATAACCGCATTGAAAGCAATGTCGCAAGTGAGGTAATCTTCACACAACCCATGTAATACATAAGGGAAAGAGATACATAGTTGGCTTACAATCGCCACTTCACACAATACATGAGTAAAACATTACATCATACAGATACAATCAAGGTCCGACTACGGAACCAAAATAAAATAAGACTACCCCAAATGCTACAGATCCCCGATCGTCCCAACTGGCTCCACTCTTGATCAAGCTCAAACGAAACAACACAATGAACAAGATCTTCATCAAGCTCCTCCTTGAGCTCGGTGCGCCACACCGCACGGTTTCATCGGCACCGCAAACTGGTTTTGAAGTATCTGTGAGTCACGGGACTCAAGCAATCTCACACCCGCGAGATCAAGACTATTTAAGCTTATAAGTAGGACAGAGTAGTGAGGTGGAGCTGCAGCAAGCGACTAGCATATATGGTGGCTACATTCGCAAAACAGAGCGAGAAGAGAAGCAAGGCACGGTCGAACAACTATGATCAAGAAGTGATCCTGAAACTACTTACGTCAAACATAACTCCAACACCGTGTTCACTTCCCGGACTCCGCGAGAAGAGACCATCACAGTTACACACGCGCTGATGTATTTTAATTAAGGTCAACCGGGTTTTCTACAACCGGACATTAACAAATTCCCATCTGCCTCATAACTTGGGCATGGCTTCCGAAGATAATACCTGCGAGGTGTCCCAACTTAGCCCATTATAAGCTCTCACGGTCAATGAAGGATATTCCTTCTACCGAAGACCCGATCGATCTCGAATCCCGGACTACAAGACATTTCGACAAATAAAACAAGACCAGCAAAGCTGCCCGAATGTGCCGACAAATCTGATAGGAGCTGCACATATCTCGCTCGTGGCACACCGGATGAACACTACGCACGACAACCGAAGATACCCCAAGTTGCCTCGGGCGGCACCGCAAGTGGCTTTAATTTGGACCAGCACTCGGAGGAGCACCGCCCGGGGTTAAAATAAAGATGACCCTTGAGTCTTCGTAACCCAAGGGAAAAGGCTTAGGTGGCAAATGGTAAAACCAAGGTTGGGCCTTCTTTGGAGGAGTCTTATTCAAAGCGAACTGCCAAGGGGTCCCATAAATCACCCAACGCGTTAGGGACGCAAAATCCGGGAACATAATACCGATATGACGGAAACTAGGCGGCAAGAGTGGAACAAAACACCAGGCATAAGGCCGAGCCTTCCACCCTTTACCAAATATATAGATGCATTAATTAAATAAGATATATTGTGATATCCCAACAAGTAAACATGTTCCAACAAGGAACAACATCTCCATGTTCCAACAAGGAACAAACTTCATCTTCACCTGCAACTAACAACGCTATAAGAGAGGCTGAGCAAAGCGGTAACATAGCCAAACAACAGTTTGCTAGGAAAGGATGGCTAGAGGCTTGACATGGCAACATGGGAGGCATGATAAGCAAGTGATAGGCATCATAGCATAGGCATAGCAAAAGAGCGAGCATCTAGCAAGCAAAGATAGAAGTGATTTCGAGGGTATGGTCATCTTGCCTGAGATCCCGCAAGGAAGAAGAACGAGTGCATGAAGAAGACAAACGGACGAAGTCGAACGAATCCTCATAACTCCGGAAGGAAACCGAAGCTAACGAGAGAAGCAACCCGGAAAGAAACAAACAACATGGTAAATGCACAAGCATAAACATGGCATGATGCACAATAAGGTATGATGCATGTCCGGATTAAATGTTGTTAACATGGCAAGAGGTGAAGCATAATAAAACTACCTATCTAGGCAATTTTAAATGAGGCCGGAACAACAAACGATAATTCTGGAAAATCCTCATGTTATTTAGCAATTTAATGCAAACACAATCTTAAGCATTTAAATGTTGTTATCATGATGCGGATGACATATACAAATTTTATGCAATTTTTATGCAAATGTTGACATAAGCATGTTATGAAGCATTTTTCACCATGGCGGAACGAAAGGGGTGCCACGACAACGACAACGGAAATGGTGCCACGGCAACATTTCGATGATCCGACAACTCATCGAGATGTCGGTGCAAAAGAAAGTGTGGACGCGCGAAACATGCAAAAGATGGTGGGGTGATCCCGGTTACCGGGTTCCCACGTGACGGTGGCAAACGAGGAGGAACGTGCATGGAGCAAACGGGCACGAAGCAAACATACGTTTCATCTTATACAACATGCATTCGTTCACGGGCATCGTCTCAGCGTTATACCTTCAAAGCATGCATTTTTGGAGCGGGTCGAGTTCGATACGATGTAGAGGAAGTAGACGTTCTCGTAGCGGTCGTAGTGGAAGTAGTGGTTCGCGGACGTCGTGGAAGTAGTCGTTCGCGGCGACGGTAGAGGTACTCGCGATCTTGGCGACGGTAGTGGTACGTCTCGTAGTGGAAGTAGTTGTTCATGTCCCGTGGATGTTCGGGGTCCACGGGTCTTGGTCGACGGTAGTGGTACACACGCCATCGGGTACTTGTCGGTCTGGTCTTGGCGAAAAGCATGTCGACGGTAGTGGTACTCATATGGTCGTGGTACTTGGCGATATCCGAGACGGTCTTGGCGTATCCGTGCGTAGAGGTACTTGGCGCCCGGTCCTGTAGTCGCATTTAGGCCTTCGTGAACTTGGCGAAATCCACGGCGGCGCCCTTAGCGCTCTGGTTGCCCCGACTTGGCAAAACGAAGGGATCTTGGCATCCATGCAACCGGCAGCGGAGGTGCACGAAACCAGCGGCAGAGGACAAAGCAAGGGCAGAGCTGCGCTCGATGGCAGGAAGTTAAGAAGACGGTGCGGTAGCGGGGCGAGGAACACAGGGGCCACGGCGGCATGGACGGGCAGAAAGAGCTCGGGATCGAGCTCCTCTCGATCCAGAGCATGGATGCGGCCGTGGGACGGAGGTGGAGGCCCGGCGAGGTCGGCAGCTTAGGCCTCCATGGGGCGGCATGGCCGAAGTGGCCGGCGTCGGCCTTGGCTCGAAGCAGGGGAGGCGCGGCCATGGCAGGGCCCGACGAATCCGGACAAGCGACGCGTGACGACGGAGGGCGACGCGAGGCGCGGCGTTGGAGTTGACTCCTGGCATGCACGGAGGCAGCGCGCGTCTGTAGACGAGGAGGCGGGACGAGGGCCGATGAGGGGCGCGAGACTCAGTGAGGCGTGCTCTGATGGAGATACTTGAACGGAGGCGGCGGAGCACGGCAGGAGGTGATCTTGGTCGTCCTCCTCGCCCAAGACAAGACAAGGCAGGGAGGTCTTGGCGCGGGGGCTCCGGCGACTTGAGGCACCACGGCGGGCCGGAGCTGGCGAGGCGGCGGGATCGAGAGGCACGGAGGAGGAAGGGCGCGAGGAGGAGATCGAAGGAGAGATGGGGACCGAGAGAGAGAGATGGTGTCTTGCCTTGGAGGGAGGACGAGGGAGAGATCGAGAGGAGGGTCGGGCTAGGGTTAGGAGGCGGCTGGGCCTTGGGAGGCTGGCCAGTGGAGAAAGAAGTGGCGGAGGCTGGGTGAGCAGCTGGCTGGGCTCTCTCTCTCTCACTAATCTCTATCGAGAAAAGAAATAGAGAGAGGAAAAGAAAGAGGGTTAGGGAAAGATTTGCGCATGGGGATAATTTTCCCGAACTCGCAAAAATGAGCTCGATCCAGGAAAATAAAAGAGGCGTGATTGAAAGATTTAAATCCAAAACCATTTGAATTTAATTCGAATGGTATGGACTAGGATAACATTTTGGAAGAGTCCAAAAATGTTAAGAATTTAGGAGGAGCCTCGATAAAAGAGGTAAGAATTGTTGGCAAAGTTTGAGGTCAAGAAGTGAGATAACAAAGGCATGGGGAATTATTTTGCAAGTGTGTCAAAGGTAATTCCACATCAATGGAATAATTTTATTATAGCTCCCTAATAATAGTAGGAGACTTTGAATATGTTTTGAAGAGAAATCACCATGTGAATATCCCTCGATTTAAATAGATCAACGATCTATGCAATTTATTTAGGTGAGTTTGAGATGCAAAGATTAATGACATGATGGCGTGATGACAAGATGCAATGCAAAAATAAAAGAGCAAGCACAAAAGAAACACACAGCGAAACTCGGAATAGCTGGAAGTCTTCTGGAGCGTCGGTCTCGGGGCGTTACAACACTCCACCACTACAAGAGGATCTCGTCCCGAGATCTAGGATGGCACCTGTCGTGGAATTAACACGTCAGATGTCCTTAGTGTCAGGACTTAGTCGCGAGGCCAACGCATCTATGTGGTAGCTTGAGAGGGGTTGAGCGGAATCGAGAGACGCAACACAAGACAAGGATTTAGACAGCTTCGGGCCCCGGGAAACATCATCCGGTAATAGCCCTACGTGCTGTTTGAGGCTAGGTCTCATTATGATCATGAGGGAGCCGCCGTAAACCGGCCCTCCTCTAGTTGTGTCTAGCCCTAGATATTGTTGTTTGCTTGTAGCTTGTCCCTCTTTGGGGAGCCCTGCCCTCCTTATATATGTTGAAGGCGGGTTACATGTGGAGTCCTATTAGGATTATGATTACTCTATTACAAGTGGAGTCCTAGTCTTGCTTCCTTCAGAGGAGAATAGTCATTACGCTTTCCTCATAAACCGCCCACCATTAAACGTGAACCGCCTTCGGGCCTTGGGCCTTCATCATCCGTACATCGGTCGCCGGATCACCGGTGAGTCATAATGACCAGGTGGGTTGCTAGTAAACCGCCAGGTTAGGGCGGGTCGCCAGTGAATCGCCAAGTGCCAGCCGGATCTCAGTAAACCGCCAAGTCCGGCCGGGTTATACTTCCGGCCGGTTTACGCCGCGGGGTATGTCCCCAACATTAGCCCCCAGTTTAATTCGGATGTGTCCATGTTAAACTGATCCTGTGAAATAAACACAAGAACAAACTTGACAAATTATGCTCCGGGTTAAGAATTCTTGTAAACCGGCATCTGATCATCCTTAAATCCTTGTCATTTTCTCCTTCTAGAAAATCCGGTTTAATAGGCCAGCTTCATAATCAATTTGCCGACATTGGTTTCTCATAGAAAATATATTGTGAAGAATAACTCCTTTGATTCAGCTCCCAATGCTTAAAAACAATATTGGTCCTTGAAATACTCATCCAATCTCTTATATGCCTATCACTTGTAGCCTCCAAGTCTTAAGAAGGTAGCATAGCAACAGCTTAAGACTTGCTTCGATAAATATCACAATCTTGAAGAAATCCAGGTTGTTCATCTCAATCACTAGTCGAATTGAGTATTCCACATATGTAGCCCCCAAGTGCGGGTTGTCATGCTTGCGGCAACACAGGACTTGTAATTTCTGATGCTCATAAAAACTTCAACAGTGTAGCCCCTAAGGGCCGGGTCATTATGCAATAATGAGCAGGGACTTTGTAAATATAATCATGTAGATTTGAGCAATGATGTATAGCCCCCAAGGGACGGCTCAGCAAGATAATATTGAGCTGGGACTTGATATATACTTCAATGAAAATAACATCATATGATATAACCCCATCATGGGGCTTGAATCCACGCCCACAAGGTTAAGAGCCTTGTGCTTTACCAACCGAGCGATGGACCCTTGAAGATAATGGATAAAAAGGTTTGTACCTTGAATTGTTGAAAGGAGCAATTGGTAGCCCCCAAGGGCCGGCTCATTATAATATGATGAGTCGGGTCTTCAATAAGGTGAGCAAACAATGACTTTGCATTAGCCCCCAAGTGTCATGGTGCATGCTTGCGGCGACATGAGACTTGCATATTTGATGTAATCTCAACTTAAATAATGTAGCCCCCAAGTGCGGGTCGTAAGCCTGCAGACAACTCGGGACTATTCCTTCAATTATAAAATAAATCATATCCATTGATAATATAATAGCCATTGCGCTAAAGCGACTTTGAAAACCTTAATCATAGTCTGGTTTATCGATAACCATAATAAAATCCAGCCATGTTGGCTATTTGAAGATTTGAATAATATAGTCCAATGATTTATGAGCGCATGATTCCAATGGCGCAATCCAAATATATACTGGCGACTTATAGTCGAAACCAAACCGGTTTAACAAACACCGGATAATTTATCATCATACTGGCAACACATAGTCGAAAGCCAGGCCGGTTTAATAAACGTTAGTGATTTATAATCAAGCTTTATTCAACCTGTTTCTGCATACAACAAGTTTAAAGTGTCCTGGCGGTTTACCGCCGGACGGGTCATAATGCCCAACATATAACCTGGGTTTATAACCAAGGTTGCACTTAAGAATAGTCAAATATGAAATATATCATACCTGTGATATTGAATCACATTGCTGGTTTTACCAACTTTTTGTAGTAAGAGTGATAACCCCGATCTTGAGTAATGATAACTCCTTTCATCTGCGCGGTTGATGATAAACCGTGCGGGTTGTGATAAACACCGGTCTAACCATATATAATCTTGGCGACTCGTAGTCAACCTGCACCGGGCTGATAGTCTCCGGATTATAACTTGATCCTGTATTGACAACTTGTAATTGAAAGTCAAGCCGGGTTAATGAACGCGGTTTACTCCATAATAGGATGGTAATAGAAAATCAAACCGCAGATGGCCTCCGGATTAAGATTTGACCGTGTTAAAATCAATTTGTAATTGTGATCGAACGGATTAACAATGTCGGTTTAAAAAGCGCAACAAAAATCAAATAACAGTTATGAAAAATATGGAAGCAAAGGCAATGATAAAACCGTTTGCAAAAGAGGCTTTATTGAGCCGATCAGATGGTGTTACCATGGTGGGACATGACCAAGCTCCCAATAGGTGTAGCTATGGTTCAAGTCAGCCAGGTCCCCAAGCAAACCGTGGCATTATGCCGATCAAGTGGCGTGCCAATGGTTGGGTTCGACCAAGCCCCAAGTGACTCTATGGCCTTAGGCCGATCAAAGGCGTGGTGGTTCAGACGACCATGTCCCCAAGTGATCTGGTGGCTTTCGCCTATCAAGAGGTGTTGCATTGGTTCGGACACGACCAAGCCCCCAAGTGATATTGTGGCACTAGGCGATCAAGAGGCGTGGCTATGGTCGGATACGACCAAGCCCCAAGTGATCAATAATATGATAAGCCAATAAGGCATGATACCCATGTTTGACCAAGCATCATGGCAGCAGGTCCTCTTTGGCACCTTTTAACTTATTGCAAGAGAAAAATCCTTCTTGAACCGGGACTTTGAACTGGATATCGAGATCTTCAAAGCTTTGTGGGAGACATCTTTCCCTTGAACCGGATTTTAAACCGGAATCTTCATTTTCAGCCGAAAATTTTTACGGCCTTTAAACTCGAACTTGCGAAGTTAATTCCTTTTGAACGGACATTTTTAAACGGATTTGAGAGCTTCACACTTTGCGGAGAACAGATTTCCGTTGAACGATTGTAACCGGATATTTGAGAGCTTGATCGGTGACTTCCCTTGAGCGGATTTTAAACCGAATCCTTTCGATGACTCGGGACTTCTTCATTGAGCCCGGATTTCGTAACTTTCATATATTTTCTAAGACGGAAATTTTCTGACGGCCTTAAGCTTTCATCAATATAACAGGAGCCACCGGAACCGGGTTATCTTTCCCTCCATCGTCCTAGGGTTCTTAATTTTGCTGAAACTGGCAAGATTTGCTGAGTCATGTCATCGTAGCCCCCGAGTCTCAAAGGTGACTCGAGGGGTTGGCTTGAGACTCTCCATATGTGACCATGATGTAAACCGGCATAAGTTGTATATCATCGGTGTTGATAGTCCGATGTGAATCCACAGAAGATTGATGTGACTGCGGCGGGTTATAAATGATCCCGTATGAGCCGTGTCAGCAACTCGGCCAATGGTTCCTTCCAACTAGCGATTTGAAGTTAACCAAACTGTAGTGGCGGCGACTTGTGCGCCTGCCCATTGAGCCATCCAGTGCAAACGACAGTTGATGATAATTTGCCTCCAATTTGAAAGAAAACCGGGCTACCCAAGCTGTGACTTGCTCATACCCAATAAACATCTCATGCAGACAGGTGCGGCCCGGTGTGTTGATGTAGACCAGGCCGCGAAAGACGGACGGTAAAAATGACCGCAGCATCAAAGGCAACATAGATGAGTCGGCCACGGCGCTGTACGCTAGTGCGGACAAGCAAGTTGTCCTCCTCATTGTAAGCCGGCGCGGACGTGTGAACCGGACACGAGAGCGGCGGGCGAGTAGTCCGTGGTGTTGTAAACCGGTGCGGACGCGCAAATCAATCACAAAGCGCAGATCGGCTAGTTGATGTAGACTGGACCGTATGGGCGGCAGCTTGCGTGACCACTCATCGGGTAATATGTTACGGACTATTGTCGGGCGGAATATTGTCAACACGTGCTCCATACCCATGGTATAAACCATATTTGTAGTGAATGATTGTCACGTATATATAAAATACACAGATCAAAGTAATTGTTCCTTGACAAAAAATAATACGTGTCAATAAAATATACTTTAGATGGATAGCACCTGATTCGTTTAGACCGGAAATATCCCGCCATGAAATTGATGATTACTAGATGAAACTGAAATCAGTCACGGGTGAACCGCCGCAGATGTGGTAAACGGTGCGGATGGCGACTTCGACGCGGCGCGGGCATATGTAAAAGCGAACAGCGGGGTGACGACTTGCAGCGTATCCGTTGAGCAACATGACATGGACGAATGCGGTCAGAGTTATCTTTCGTGGCGCTCCATATCCGTGTATACACCTTTGTCCTGAATGACTACCATAGCTTCCATGAATAATCCACGGTGATTCAATGGCGCTTTAATCACCCTCTCAAGGAGACTTTAAACCGGGCGGCTCTTGTTTTTGATTCTCACGTAGGCTTTGGTGCTTAGCCCTTCATGTGGGTGGTTGAGCAACTTGAGAAGACAAAATTTTGAAGCAGTACACCTTCGTCTTTTCCTCACGTGACAAGATATCATGATAACCTTGCATCAGCTTTTTGGGATTTGTGCAGCGGCACTAACATTTTATCTTGAACTGCTCTTGGACTCTCCTCCGAGGTGCCTTGTCATTAAACTTGATTGTAAAGGTCCAAATCATCGAGCTTCATCCGGTGTTGAGTGCTATGAATCTGTCATGGGCATATCTGCACCGCATGTCTAATATGCACCGATGGCGTCGTTCAGATTGAATCAACTTTATCGGTGATCTCGAGTATGCAGCTGATGTACCAATCTGAGGCTTCAAACGCCTCAAGTCTGAAACTTGTATCCAACAGCGAAAATTTCTGGTTAGCGGCGGCGGATCGTGGACGCCGCCCGCCACCACCGTGAAAGAGGCAAGCTGACCGGGATGGCACTAGAAGGAGGCTCGAACCAGCAACCGCACCCGGCACCACAGCAACAGCACCCGCGACCTCAGCGGCTCCGGTTTAAAAGGAGGAGCGGGCATGGTGACCCGGCGTGGCGACTCATATAGAAGCGGAGTAAGACCATGGCGCACGATACAGCCATCAAAGGTGGACGGTGACTTGGCGGCGGGGCGGCGGCTCAAGCAGCAGCAGCTCTCCGCTATAATGTCGGTGAAGGAGACGGCAGGCGGCGATGAAGCCTGAGGCGCGGCGAGTCTGCAGCGGAGAGGCGGACCGGCGATGCTCCGGTGGCGGGTGAAGCGGAGAGGTGGACCGGAGATGCTCCGGTGGCGGGTGAAGTGGAGAGGCTGCGAAGCGGAGCACCGACAGCGGCGGTTTATCTGCACATGTGGCGGTTCCTTTGGGCCGTCTCGGGGCGGTGTAGGCGGACGCGTCCGCAACAACTTGGCACGAGCGGATGGCGCGAGTGGTGGCTCTATGTGCGGAAAGGCGGCGCTTAAGCGGGCGCGCGCGCGGCGACTCTCAAGAAGCGACTTCAGCGCGCCCGCAAGCCGAACCGAGCGAGACGCAACCCGACCGCCGCGACTTGAACCGGAGACAAGTTGAAGCCCGACTGCGATTGCCGCGATGGAAAGTGAAACCACGGCCCATAGTAATAACTCAGATCGGCGCGAAGCGGCCATTGACCCGGCGGAAACCAGAGGAGGCGGTCCGACTGGAGTCTGAATCCTTCTCCGGGTCATGGTCTCCTCTGTGATTTTTTTTCTCGGTTTAAACAAATTGCAACTGGCCGCTGGCTTCCGTCCATGGATG
This sequence comes from Aegilops longissima, assembly GCA_021605205.1. Taxonomy (NCBI): domain Eukaryota; kingdom Viridiplantae; phylum Streptophyta; class Magnoliopsida; order Poales; family Poaceae; genus Aegilops; species Aegilops longissima. The sequence goes on from JAHIAM010001551.1 coordinate 15,405, forward strand.
GGATAAAGAACCCAAACCGTATTTAGGATTAGTACTACTAGTCGATGAGATTGCTTTGAGATTTGATCCGTGAACTACTCCTTGAAGTACTCCATGCTTGCGGAAGTAGCAGAACAACATATCTTGATATGCCTCGGGACTTGATGCACGTGTGTATGACCATACGTCTGACGCCTTGGGATGACCATGCGTCCATGTTTGTGGCATTGGTAACCCGGCGAATTGATGGATTGGCGCAGCGATGAAGATCGATTCTCTCTTTGTCTCGATGTATTGCAAAGCTGTGGCGGTGGGTGTGCAAACGCAATCCTAATTTCTTTGATCTCAATTTTGTACATGGCTCTAAATTCAATCATGTTGCAGATCACAAAACAACGAACTTGTGGGCTTTTCCTCATCCGAGCTAAATCGCGAGCTTCTCGAACCCTAGGAGAGATCCTCCAAGAACTCCTCACCACCCAGCGCGGCCCCACGGTGGGCGCCAACTGTCGTGGAATTAACACGTCCGATGTCCTTAGTGTCGAGGACTTAGTCGCGAGGCCAACGCATCTATGTGGTAGCTTGAGAGGGGTTGGCGGAATCGAGAGCGCAACACAAGACAAGGATTTAGACAACCGGCCCCGGAAACATCATCCGTAATAGCCCCACGTGTTGTTTGAGGCTAGGTCTCATTATGATCATGAGGGAGCCGCCGTAAACCGCCCTCCTCTAGTTGTGTCTAGCCCTAGATATTGTTGTTTGCTTGTAGCTTGTCCCTCTTTGGGGAGCCCCGCCTCCTTATATATGTTGAAGGCGGGTTACATGTGGAGTCCTATTAGGATTATGATTACTCTATTACAAGTGGAGTCCTAGTCTTGCTTCCTTCAGGAGAATAGTCATTCGCTTTCCTCATAAACGGCCCACCATTAAACATGAACCGCCTTACGGGCCTTGGGCCTTGTCATCCGTCATCGGTCTGGGCGCGGATCACGGTGAGTCATAATGACCAGGTGGGTTGCTAGTAAACCGCCAGTCAGGGCGGGTCGCCAGTGAATCACCAAGTGCCAGCCGGATCTCAGTAAACCGCCAAGTCCGGCCGGGTTATACTTCCGGCCGGTTTACGCCGCGGGGTATGTCCCCGACAGCACCGGAGAGAAGCGGAAGAGAAAGAGGTAAAACAAAGTTGCTTCTTTGACAAAAGAGTGAAACCACGAACTTTGAGAGGTTGAACAAAATCAAAGAAAGAAAACAACGAAGATGAACAAAGTTGAAAACACTCTGTTAGAAAAGAGGAACATGGGATACGACGAGAACCAAGAGGTTAAGTGACAAGATAGATATTGACACCACTCCGGTTAAAACAAGATAGAGAAGGAATAAGAATGATATAATTTGGGCAGCACTCCATTGAAAATGGAAGGAATTAGAATCATGAACTTGAGAAGATGGGATGATCTTGATGAAATAAACAACGAGACTGCCTCAGGGACTATTGAAAGAATGGCACAAGGGGTAAGAAAGATTTCAGACAGCTCTCCGGTTGAGGAAGCGGGCAAAACTTGATAAGATGAGAGAACTCGAATGAAAACATGACACTCCGACTAAGCAGAGAAGCAAGGAGAAGAACATGATCTTGACAAAACAAGATGATGGGTCAAGAGAGCAACATCACAATGCCTCCGGAAGAAATGAAAGAATGGAATGGAATGGACGAAGGAAACAAGATCTTGAAAGAGCACGCTTACAAGAAATGCTAGAAGCGGAGTTGTTGGATTATCAACAACGAAAGGAACAAGCTTGTTGTGGGCTTATGGAACACATCTCAAAATTATGAGGTGACAACCCGCCACTAACGGAAGCAGTTGATTGGATTGAGATCAACAAGAAGATGAAAACTTCTTCACCAAGATGATAGAGAGATAACTTAGATCATTGATAAGCACCACAATAGCAACATTCCTTAGGGAAGGCTTTAGGTGAAATCTATACCAAGATAACTCCAACGAATAAATTGTTGGGTTGAAAAGATCTAAAGTGAGCGAAGAGAAATGATGGATTTAAATATCTCATTCACGACAACTTGTGAATCAAGAAACACGAAGGAAATTGTCAAGAAGGACATAACACCACCTCAAAAGATATTGTCGAAAGAATTGCACTTCGAAATGCAAGATGAAGAATGCTTGAACTCCTCAAGAGAAAACATGTGTTGAACACCATGTTTATTTTAGAGTAAAGCTTGGCGGATCTTAACTCCAAGAGAAATCTTGATGAACAATTGAAGAACGAAAAGAATCCTTGACGAAGCACCATGTAGAGCCTCCATGAAGAACTCCGGTAAACAAAAAGGTGATAGAAAGAAAGAGAAGTTGAAAACACAAGGTGAAGCCTTGCAATGACTAGATGGAGCTTCGCGATGATATAATGAGAAAACTTTGAACTCCGGAAAATAAAAGATGAAGCAACTCGAACCGAGAATTGTGACATGATGAACAACTCTGGAAAGAAGAAACTAGATCACTTGGATGGACCAATAATAAGAATTATGTTATGCGAATCCTTCACCAATATAAATTGATGACAAGCAACGGATTTGTCATACTACTTATTCTCGTTGAAAAAGGATTGAAGAGAGATATTGCTCCAACTTGGGAAGGTCTTCAGCGATCCATTGGTAGGATTTGGGAAGAACGAATGAATCTACATAATAACGAAGGAAGAGAACTCTTGAGCGAACCACGTAAGAATTGAAATTGAACGTAGCAAAGGCACAATTCACCGGGAAGAATTGGAAAACGAATGAAGATGCTTGAGAGAATTTAGATACAAGAGAATGAAGAGATCATGAACTGATTAGAGGATATTTGAACGATTCACCGGTAAGATTTGGAGAACGAGATCTGAAAGCTGGAATGAATAATTCTGAGATGATGGGCTGAGAAGAATCAAACTGAAAAGACTCCTGAATTGCTCCGGATGGGTGAAAAAAATTCCCACAATCGAAAACAGTTATGAGAGGATGGCATCAAACTAGAACCATGAATCTTGAAGAGAATGGAGCAAGATTTAAGAGAAACTCTTCTTCAGTCTTCAAATGTTGAGAATGACGATGAGAAACACCACCATGAATTGTTGAGGCACTCCAGAATGAAAATTAGAAAGGTTGAACCAACGATGAAAAATAATTTGAAAGATCTTGGAGAAAAGCATTTGACTGATGATAAATCATTCTTACGCCAAACTTTGCAATGAATTTGGGAATAAGCGCCGAAATTAGAAGAGTCGTAAGATCCTAGGAAAAGACCTGTGGGTTAGGGCCCACTCAAAAGAAACACCGTTGAACAATTGTTTGAAAAGAGAGATTGCACCGGTTGAGTTAAATGGCTCAAAAGGGATAACAACTACGAGAAATCTTGCACGGATTAGGAACGAAAACACGAATCTTCTGAGATAATCTTTAGCACTCCGGAAACAAATGAATAACAAGAAGTGAAAAATTAAGAGGTGCACCGGCATGAGAAAACATTTGAAACGAGGAAGGGAATATGATCAACACCGAAAACTTGACTTAAGTCCACCGGAGAAGAAAATTAGAATGGAACAATGATAAGGTTGAAGCTTCCTTAGCGTCTTCATGAGAAATCACCGGATAAAACATTAAAGGAAAAGAATGAAGAAACTTCACTCAATAAAATGGATACTTGATTAAGAAATCTGAGTCCTTTAAGAAAAAGGGGTGGGAGGGTGGGAAAACAAAGGCAACTTGGGTCGGATGAAACAAACACCGTTGAGAAAAAAACTTAGAATTGATCTTGCAAATGTTGGAATGATCGGATTTACTTGGAGAGAAGCACACGGTTGGAAAGGATTGAAAAGACGACCTCAGCGATCAAGAAGGATTAGCATCCACATAGAAATATGGGAACACCGTTTAGGAAAAGGTATGGAATCCACATTTGACTTCGAAGCAACTCGAATAGCACAACTTAAAACAAAACAAAGGAGTGGCTTGCAGAATAAGCCGGAAACAAACATATGATAGATCCCATATCGTATCATGTGTCCGTTGGAAAGATATCCTACGAGATACTTGAATTCCCACTTATAAAGTCCCGAAACTTTCTGGTTATGCAATCTGGTGTTGGGGATACAGGGGACACAATATATCTCACCCAAACTAACAATACCTAGATCTAGTCAGTATCCATCCTTCAACACATAACCAAGAAACCTTCGAAATCGTTTACCTCAACCTTCGAAAAGCATCCGTTATCGAGTCATGGCAATACTCCGAACTCGCCCAAGATCTTTGGGTTATCGGGTTATCTCACCAACAACTGCATAAAGAGATTTTCGATGTCGGCAAAACTCAGGTATTCCGAACTGCAACGATAAAATTGTGACGACAACACCTCGGAGCTCAACTCCCGGACACCGCCACAACCCCTAAATGTCGAGGCACCAAGAACAATGTTCTCGTCACAAAACCATCAAGACGATTCCAAGATACCCGCGTGATCCTAAAAAAATTTAGTGAAATTTGAGGAGAGGAAAGACAAAACATCTCGTCAGAGACCTCACCAGAGCGATTTAAGGGACCGAGGAGTAAAAGAATCCTACTCTCCGATGTATAAAATCCTAAGACTCAAAACATTTTTTTCTAGACTCAACAAAGTCAGCGATTCAATCAAGCTAGGGGCTCCTAAGTGGGGATGGCTCGATTACCAACTTGTCACGCCCTCGATCGACTATATCTCCCACGTGTCGGGCACGACTTAGAGGCATAACCGCATTGAAAGCAATGTCGCAAGTGAGGTAATCTTCACACAACCCATGTAATACATAAGGAAAGAGATACATAGTTGGCTTACAATCGCCACTTCACACAATACATGAGTAAAACATTACATCATACAGATACAATCAAGGTCCGACTACGGAACCAAAAATAAAAGAAGACTACCCCAAATGCTACACAGATCCCCGATCGTCCCAACTGGGCTCCACTACTGATCAACTGAAACGAAACAACACAATGAACAAGATCTTCATCAAGCTCCTTGTCGGTGTCAAAACCGGCGGATCTCGGGTAGGGGGTCCCGAACTGTGTGTCTAGGCGGATGGTAACAGGAGACAAGGGACACGATGTTTACCAGAGTTGGGCCCTCTTGATGGAGGTAAAACCCCACGTCCTGCTTGATTGATATTGATATTGTGGATGTTTACAAGAGTGGATCTACCATGAGATCAAGGAGGCTAAACCCTAGAAGCTAGCCTATGGTATGATTGTAAGGGTTGTTGTGATTGTTGTCCCACGGACTAAAGCCATCCGGTTTATATAGACACCGGAGAGGGCTAGGGTTACATAGAGTCGGTTACAATGGTAGGAGATCTACATATCCGTAGACGTAAGCTTGCCTTCCACGCCAAGGAAAGTCCCATCCGGACACGGGGTGAAGTCTTCAATCTTGTATCTTCATAGTCTTGGAGTCCGGTCGATGATGATAGTCCGCAAATGATAGTTCGGTGATGATGGTAGTCCGCTATCCGAACACCCCTAATCCGGGACTCCTCAAGAGTAGCCTCGAACCAGGCTTCAATGACGATAAGTCCGTGTATATTGCTTGGCATTGCAAGGCGGGTTCCTCTTCCAAATGATAGAAGATTGGGAACACCAGGATAGTGTCGGCTCGCAAAATAAATTCCACATTCCATAGTAGAGAGAATAATAATATATACACAAGTTCAATCACGACGTTTTCCGTGGTATGGCGTCACACCACTACCAAGCCATTACTCGAATTGTTTTTTACTTTACCACCTCAGCGCATTTAGCGAAGCGGTTTCTTGGCACGCCTTGTCGAGCGAGATCGTGCTTCCCCTTAATCCGGGATTCTCATCAATACGGGCGTGGGTAACCCAACCGCGCCCGTTCGCCACGCCCCCTCTATAGAAGGCGAGCCCCAAACGGTCACGGAGACGGCTCTTGGTATTCTCCCTCTTTATAACGGGACCAAGGCTCGTTTCTTTTTCTTCCATCTTCCATCGAATCCTCTCCACGCTCCAAGTTCCAACACCTAGAGCCACAGATTCGAGCGCTTTGGACCTTCAACGATGTCCGGTTCCGACCTCCAGGACCGGTGGATGCCCTCCTCCGTCACGGAGGAGGACGTGCTAAAGCTGCGGGAGGCCAAGTACCTGTCTTACGAGATTCCGCACAGGTTGCTTGCCGAAGGGCAGGCCATCCCCACCCCTGAGCCCGGCGAGTACGTCGTCTTCGTATCCCACCTCCGTCGGGGTTTAGGCTTCCCGATGGATCCTTTTGTGAGAGGGCTCATGTTTTACTATGGGTTGGAATTCCACGACTTGGCTCCGGAGTCCATCCTCCATATATCCGCATTTATTGTCATCTGCGAAGCCTTCCTCCGCCACCCCACACTTCGCCTGTGGTGAAGACTTTCAATGTGGCGCCAAAGATGATCGGGCGTCAGCGGAGTGTGGTGGGGCGGCCATAAGTAGGAGGGCCGATGCCCGTGGCCCGCTGGCTCCTTCCAAGAGGAGCTCGGCTGTGGCAGCAAGAGTGGTTCTATATTACCGCCCGAGGGGCGCAGACAAAAGCCGCCGCCCTATTCCGCCTGGGACCTCCACGACGATTGATGTCGTGGGTCAACCAGGAGCTCAACTGGGGCCGTCAAAGGACGTGCCCCTCTGCAGGGCGGATTCGAGATCTCTTAACGAGGGAGATCGATATGGTGGTGGTGCTGCAGGTTATGCTAATTAGGCGTCTCCTGCCCTGTAAGCGCCGTCCTCTCCGGCTATGGGAGTTCAATCCGGAGGGCCCACGGATTCTTCAACACTTCATGGGTATGGCACCCCTGGAGATGTATAACTTATTCTTCGGATCGCAAGAGGTGCGCCCGGAATTGACCGAGGATGTTGGACTAAGCTGCAATCGCCCGGATACTCAAGTAAGTAGTTCCAAGTCCGGACATACCGTTTGTTTGCCTTTCAATGATCCGCCTTATGACCGATCTCCTTCTACACAGGAGTGGATAGCGGAAGCAAAGTTAATGGTGTCCGCCCTCCCCGAGACCGCGCGGATCCGTCTGGTCCGGATCTTTGGAGGTTGCGCCTTGGAGGAAAGCAAAGGGAAAGCAGGAAAGCTACCGCCTCGCCTAAGGAGACTTTTAAACGAGGGGGGATCGAGAATCCCTCCTACCAAGGGGAGAAGAGGACTGCCTCCAAGGACCCGGGGAAAAAAGCCCCTAAACGGGGGAAGAAATCTTCGCCGGAGGGTCCTGCGTCCGAGGAAGCCCCGGGCGCACAATCTCCCTTAATGAGCCAGCCCTCCAACGAGCCGTAAGTAGAAAGAAAGGAGTTTTATAATAAGGGACATCCCTATTTGTGCTTCTGAGGATAACAAAAGTTTTTACCTTGTAGTTCGGATCTCCGTCCTTCGCAGATGAGCTCGTCTTCGGGGGACCTTCGCCCGGAGATGATAGAGAGCGAGACGCCCCGTCCGGCGCCCGTTGGACAGGGCGGACGAGCCTGAAGTGTCGCCACGGAGGGAGCCCCGAGTGTGGCAAAGCCGATAGTTCGGGCGCCAATCGGTGTGTCTGGTGAAGGATCTGCTTGAGAAGGCGTTTATCTCAGAAGATCGCACGCATTGATGAGCGTGGTGATTGAAAGGATTTCGTCCATGCAAGGCGGGTTGCATGATGCCGCCAGAGTTTATGGCGGGGTTTGAGGTATGTAAAATGACACACCTTTTAACAGTTTTGCATATAGAATGCGCTCTGATAGATAGTAGCCCCGAGACTCGGTAGGTTGTCGATATCGACAGCGCGTCGAGGATCAAAAATCGCAGGTTTTAAATTCCCGTCGTGCCGATGCAGGTGGCGGGTCGTCCGGGGCCAGCCGGACTTATGGAGTTGCTGAACTAAAGCGGCAACTAGATGTGGCGGATGAAGACATCGCTGATCAACAAAGCGACTTGATGAGTCGCAAGGTAAGTGTTATCTTGGCGGACACATGGTAAGGAGCGAAGCCAACTCCTTACAAAATTTGCGTGAAATGCAGATAGTGCCGCTGCCGTGGAGAGTCTTCGGCCGAACTTGCTCAAGCCAAGGAGCAGGCGGAAGGAGTGATGCGGCAGCCTCAAGGCAGCCGAGGAGTTAGCGGCGAAGGGCTGCACCGCCGAGCAGGGAAGAGATAGCCGAAATGGCTGTGAAGTTAAAGAGGCTACCGACCGCAATGAGGCTCTTGGGAAGGAGCGCTAGCGGGCAGGAAAACCTGCGGAAGGCCACCGCCGAGCCGAGAATGCCCGCCTGCAATGCGGGCTATGAAGGAAGAGCTGCGCCAGCCGGGAGATTGTAGCTGGCAAGCCTTTTCGCTGCCGAAGGTTCACGGATTCAAAATATGCTCACTGGGCTAACTGTGGTGTCCGGAGGACCTTATATGGACTTAGCAGCGAAAGCGGCGGATGTTGCCAGCATTCGAAGCGGAAGGATCCCAGACGGAAGAGCTGTTTTGGTCTCAATTCCATAGTCCGGAGCGTTCACTTCGCTGACCGATCGCTGGCTAAGTGGGCTGAGCTAAATAGGTTATCCGGGCTTGCTATGGCAGATATAGTGACCCATATCCGGCCGGATAGGCCTCAGCCGAAGAGTTACTTTGGCTTATTGCAGCAATTTCTTGGGGTGGTGCCGCATATAAAGGCGATGAAGCGGTCGGCCTGCATAGAGGGTGCGCGGATGGCGCCGCCCGTGTGAAGACACATTGGACGAGATGGATGCCACCGCTGTTGCGACCCGAGTTAGGATAATAACGGCTACCCACCGAGCACTATTTTGGCGGCGCTGCCTGGTGCTCGTGTAATAAAGTCGCAGTTTCGAAAATGTTACGCTCGAGTGAACGTTGATATGATGTAAAACGATTTTTATGATGTAAACGCCTTGTATACTTGTGCGTTCAAGTAATAGAATATCTCCTTTGCGGCCGCTCATGTATACGTATGTATAACTTTGAAAGATGGCAGTCGCCGGTTTCAGCCCCCACGCACAAGGTGCGGGGTTGTTCGCAAAAATAGCGCGTTTTCACACTTAATCCAACGCCTCGGTCCTGTAAATGAGGTGGTAGCGAGCAAACGAGGCAACCGGACTATAATGCTTTATCACTTTCACTTAGCCATGGAGTTCGAGGTGGGGCTACGACATAGCCCCGGGGCACCGTGTTCTCCAATTGGGCGCGATGTGCTGGCGGAAACGACCTTCGTAACAGCGGAGGAATCCTAAACATTCCCAAGGTCGATCGAGTGGTTGACCAGTCTCTCCTTTGTATCATGACAGTCAGGCCGCTTTCTCTCGAGGTGCTCGCCAGCCAAACTGGGGCACAATCGCAGAGTGCTCCTGAGCAGCGTTAGCCGATGATACGGAACGTAAGGCAGCAAAACACGAGCCGGGCAAACCCAACATTTGACCAAAGACACGATTCGGAGCTGATGCATATAAGGCCTAACTCGAGACGCGAACACTCCGAAGGTGTTCGGTCTTTATAATAGCGGGCAAAACAAAGCCCTAAGCCCCTTGTGTCGTGTACGGCAGGTTCTTACAGCGCGGCCGATGCCAAAACGCCGATCTCCACTCTGGTTATCTTGAAAACCAGGGGATTATAGCAACAAGAGACAATAAGAAAGGTTTACGAGGGTCTTAGTCGAAAAGAGTCCTTGCAACGGGTCCCTCGCACGCGTCTGCTTTGTGTCTCCGCGCAGCCGATATCTCGGACGGGTGTGCATGCTGTTCATCTGTAAAAGGAGAAGAACTTGGTTGGAAAAGAAATCGTGCGAGAAAGTTCATAAAAAATTGAAATAGAGATTAAGAAAGCTGAGCCTATGCTAGCGCATTATGGCTTATATGCGCAAACCCTTGTGAAGGGGTGTGCGGTTAGGTAGCCCCTAGCTTATTTATTCCGAACTTGTCCAGCCGTGTCCAGGGTCTCCGGCGACCCTATGATGAAACGATGCCATGTGGACCGGGCATTTTAAGCGTAAGAGACGCGGAATGTGGTATTGTATTGAAGCGGACGAGAGCTTCCCGTCCCAGTGGTGCTTGATAGCTGGCTTAAGGGCCTAGCGTCACGCCTTTGAAGGAAATGCGGCTATGCCGAATTGTAATAGGGTCTATCCCCACTTGCGGATTGTGCCCGGATATAGCAGGTTTAAGTTACTGCCGCCGTCCATCAACACCTGCGTTAATTGCAGTCCGTCTATTATGGGATCCGATATAAGGGCAGTCTATCCTGCGCCCGGATATTCGGACTAATCCGGATGGTCGAAAGTGATTGGTTTTGACATCCAACCTTGGTCCACTGGGTGGATCGTCCGACACTTGTCTTGGCGAAAGTGCCGTGTTGGCTTTCCGTGTTTATCACGTGAAGCAAGTTTACTGTTTTGACTTCTCGAGGGAAAGTCCTTTGACTTCCGGTGCTCTGCTGGTGGGGCTCGTCATTGTCCTCGCTTGGCGTATCGAGCCCCTTGTGTCCGGCATTAAGTCTGCCGGACTGTTTAAAAACCCAATAATTTCGGTTGGTATGGTTTGCAGGCCTTCCGGGGGTACTGTGGATTTGACATATCCGATCTAAAATTTTGTTTAAATTTGATAGCTCGTCTACGTCGCCGTTTTGGTTCTTTATCGGCGAGATTGTCCTCTGCCGCGTCCCGTTGTTCCTCGTTATCGCTTCCTTCGTGGTGTCCACCATGTATATGTCGATGACGAGGTGGTCTTCCAAAGGTCTCTGTAGGCACTGGTTCTTGGAGTCTCCGCATCGCCGCCCATACCGCCGATGTCTTCGGAGTCGTAGTCGAGTATGTCGGTTAAATCGCCGATGGTGGCTACGGTGGGTGGTGGGTGGATCTGAATTTCTTCGCCATCCGCGTCCCAACCGCCCCGGCCGTAGTTCGCCAGGCTCTCCGGATAGCGAGAGATGCTTCAATGAATTTATGATATCGCCAAAGGCGAGTGCTGAAAGATGTCGCAGCGGTGAATTCCATGATCGGCGCCCGCCGGATCCGACCGGGTGGGCGCTGGAGGTTCGAGTCCGCGGGAGTCCGCACCTCGAGTCATGGGCTTTATGTGGGACAAGGTAAGTGTTCGGCCCATCGCCAGAGGAATTGCGGCTCCCGAGGTGGTGTCCAGCCATCCGTCCTCGATTCGAGCGATCGGCCCGGACTATGAGTGGAGCGGATCCGGTGCGGCCTCAAGGTGCTGTCCGGAGGCGAGTTAGGTCATGCCCATTGTGACGGTAGCGCGCTTCGCTGTGGCGCAGATCCATCGAGGATCAAGTCCCCACGGATATCGGCCGTGAAGTTTAGGCTTCAAACCTGACCGACGGCGGGGCGAAGCTTCGATCTGCTCCAGATGGCCAAGGGAGTTGGCCCGCGAGCGGCCGTCGAATCACGAAGATTTGTCCGGGAAGAAAGGTCTCACCCAGACTGCGCTGTTGTTGATTGAAGAGGCCATCAAGCTTATCGGTGACGACACGGAGGAACTCTCAATGAAAGCACCAATGTCGGTGTCAAACCGGCGGATCTCGGTAGGGGTCCCGAATCTGTGCGTCTAGGCGGATGGTAACAGGAGACAAGGGACACGATGTTTACCTGTGTTCGGGCCCTCTTGATGGAGGTAAAACCCTACGCCCCGCTTGATTGATATTGATATTGTGGATGTTTACAAGAGTGGATCTACCACGAGATCAAGGAGGCTAAACTCTAGAAGCTAGCCTATGGTATGATTGTAAGGGTTGTTGTGATTGTTGTCCCACGGACTAAAGCCATCCGGTTTATATAGACACCGGAGAGGGCTAGGGTTACATAGAGTCGATTATAATGGTAGGAGACCTACATATCCAGATCGCCAAGCTTGCCTTCCACGCCAAGGAAACTCCCATCCGGACACGGGTGAAGTCTTCAATCTTGTATCTTCATAGTCTTGGAGTCCGGTCGATGATGATAGTCCGCAAATGATAGTTCGGTGATGATGGTAGTCCGGCTATCCGGACACCCCCTAATCCAGGACTCCCTCACTCCTCCTTGAGCTCGGGTGCGTCACCTGCACGGTTTCATCGGCACCTGCAAACTGGTTTTGGAAGTATCTGTGAGTCACGGGGACTCAGCAATCTCACACCCGCGAGATCAAGACTATTTAAGCTTATAGGTAGGACAGAGTAGTGAGGTGGAGCTGCAGCAAGCGACTAGCATATATGGTGACAGAGCGAGAAGAGAAGCAAGGCACGATCGAACAACTATGATCAAGAAGTGATCCTGAAACTACTTACGTCAAACATAACTCCAACACCGTGTTCACTTCCCGGACTCCGCCGAGAAGAGACCATCACGGTTACACACGCGGTTGATGTATTTTAATTAAGGTCAACTTCGGGTTTTCTACAACCGGACATTAACAAATTCCCATCTGCCTCATATCCGCGGGCACGGCTTTCAAAGATAATACCCCGCAGGGTGTCCCAACTTAGCCCATTATAAGCTCTCACGGTCAACGAAGGATATTCCTTCTACCGAAGACCCGATCAGTCTCGAATCCCGGACTACAAGACATTTCGACACAGAATAAAACAAGACCAGCAAAGCTGCCCGAATGTGCCGACAAATCCGATAGGAGCTGCACATATCTCGTTCTCGTGGCACACAGATGAACACTACGACGGCAACCGAAGATACCCCAAGTTGCCTCGGGCGGCACCGCAAGTGGTTTAATTTGGACCAACACTGGAGGAGCACGGCCCGGGGTTAAAATAAAGATGACCCTTGAGTCTGCAGTAACCCAAGGGAAAAAGGCTTAGGTGGCAAATGGTAAATCCAAGGTTGGGCCTTACTGGAGGAGTCTTATTCAAAGCGAACTGTCAAGGGGGTCCCATAAATCACCCAACCGCGTTAGGGACGCAAAATCCGGGAACATAGTACCGATATGACGGAAACTAGGGCGGCAAGAGTGGAACAAAACACTGCATAAGGCCGAGCCTTCCACCCTTTACCAAATATATAGATGCATTAATTAAATAAGATATATTGTGATATCCCAACAAGTAAACATGTTACAACAAGGAACAACATCTCCATGTTCCAACAAGGAACAAACTTCATCTTCACCTGCAACTAACAACGCTATAAGAGAGGCTGAGCAAAGCGGTAACATAGCCAAACAACGGTTTGCTAGGAAAGGATGGTTAGAGGCTTGACATGGCAACATGGGAGGCATGATAAGCAAGTGATAGGCATCATAGCATAGGCATAGCAAAAGAGCGAGCATCTAGCAAGCAAAGATGGAAGTGATTTCGAGGGTATGGTCATCTTGCCTGAGATCCCGCAAGGAAGAAGAACGAGTGCATGAAGAAGACAAACGGACGAAGTCGAACGAATCCTCACAACTCCGGAAGGAAACCGAAGCTAACGAGAGAAGCAACCCGGAAAGAAACAAACAACATGGTAAATGCACAAGCATAACCATGGCATGATGCACAATCAAGTATGATGCATGTCCGGATTAAATGTTGTTAACATGGCAAGAGGTGAAGCACAATAAAACTACCTCTCTAGGCAATTTTAAATGAGGCCGGAACAACAAACGATAATTCCGGAAAATCCTCATGTTATTTAGCAATTTAATGCAAACACAATCTTAAGCATTTAAATGTTGTTATCATGATGCGGATGACATATACAAATTTTATGCAATTTTTATGCAAATGTTGACATAAGCATGTTGTGAAGCATTTTTCACCATGGCGGAACGAAAGGGGTGCCACGGCAACGACAACGGAAATGGTGCCACGGCAACATTTCGATGATCCGACAACTCGTCGAGATGTCGGTGCAAAAGAAAGTGTGGACGCGCGAAACATGCAAAAGATGGTGGGGTGATCCCGGTTACCGGGTTCCCACGTGACGGTGGCACACGAGGAGGAACGTGCATGGAGCAAACGGGCACGAAGCAAACATACGTTTCATCTTATACAACATGCATTCGCTCACGGGCATCGCCTCAGCGTTATACCTTCAAAGCGTGCATTTTGGAGCGGTCGAGTTCGACACGATGTAGAGGAAGTAGACGCTCGTAGCGGTCGTAGTGGAAGTAGTGGTTCACGGACGTCGTGGAAGTAGTCGTCATGACGACGGTAGAGGTACTCGCGATCTTGGCGACGGTAGTGGTACATCTCGTAGTGGAAGTAGTTGTTCATGTCCCGTGGATGTTCGGGGTCCACGGGGTCTTCGAGGGTCGACGGTAGTGGTACACACGTCATCGGGGTACTTGTCGGTCTGGTCTTGGCGAAAAGCATGTCGACGGTAGTGGTACTCATATGGTCGTGGTACTTGGCGATATCCGAGACGGTCTTGCGATCCCGCGAGAGGTACTTCGCGTTCCGGTCCTGTAGTCGTACTAGGCCTTCGGTGAACTTGGCGAAATCCACGAGGGCGTCCTTGGGCGCTCCTGGTTGCCGCGACTTGGCAAAACGAAGGGGATCTTGGCATCCATGCAACCGGCAGCAGAGGTGCAAGAAACCAGCGGCAGAGGACAAAGCTGCGCTCGATGGCAGGAAGTGAAGAAGACGGTGCGGTAGCGGGGCGAGGAACATAGGGGCCACGGCGGCATGGACGGGAAGAAAGCGCTCGGGATCGAGCTCCTCTCGATCCAGAGCATGGATGCGGCCGTGGGATGGAGGTGGAGGCCCGGCGAGGTCGGCGGCTTAGGCCTCCATGGGGCGGCATGGACGAAGTGCCCGGCGTCGGCCTTGGCTCGAAGCAGGGGAGGCGCGGCCATGGCAGGGCCCGACGAATCCGGACAGGGGCGACGCTTGACGACGGAGGGCGACGCGAGGCAGGGGGCGCCGGAGTTGGACTCCAGTGGCGGCACGGGAGGCCAGGCGCGGCGTCAGGTAGACGAGGAGGCGGGGACGAGGGCCGATGAGGGCGCGCGACGGAGCTCAGCGGGCGTGCTCTGATGGAGATACTTGAACGGGGGCGGCGGAGCACGGGCAGGAGGTGATGCGGGTCGTCCTCCTCGCCCTAGACAAGACAAGGCAGGGGAGGTCTTGGCGCAGGGCTCCGGCGACGCAGGCACCACGGCGGGCCCGAGCGACGGCGAGGGGCGCGGATCGAGAGGCACGGGAGGAGGAAGGGGCGCGAGGAGGAGATCAAGGAGAGATGGGGATCGAGGAGAGATGGGTGTCGGCGCTGGAGGGAGGACGAGGGAGAGATCGAGAGGAGGGGGTCGGGCTAGGGTTAGGAGGGGCGGCTGGGCCTTGGGAGGCCGGCCCAGTGGAGAAAGAAGTGGCTGAGGCTGGCTCAAGCAGTGGGCTGGGCTCTCTCTCTCTCTCACTAATCTCTATCGAAAAGAAATAGAGAGAGGAAAAGAAAGAGAGGGTTAGGAAAGATTTAAGATGGGGATACTTTTCCGAACTCGCAAAAATGAGCTCGATCCAGGAAAATAAAAGAGGCGTGATTGAAAGATTTAAATCCAAAACCATTTGAATTTAATTCGAATGGTATGGACTAGGATAACATTTTGGAAGAGTCCAAAAATGTTAAGAATTTAGGAGGAGCCTCGATAAAAGAGGTAAGAATTGTTGGCAAAGTTTGAGGTCAAGAAGTGAGATAACAAAGGCATGGGGAATTATTTTGCAAGTGTGTCAAAGGTAATTCCACATCAATGGAATAATTTTATTATAGCTCCCTAATAATAGTAGGAGACTTTGAATATGTTTTAAAGAGAAATCACCATGTGAATATCCCCCGATTTAAATAGATCAACGATCTATGCAATTTATTTAGGTGAGTTTGAGATCCAAAGATTAATGACATGATGGCATGATGACAAGATGCAATGCAAAAATAAAAGAGCAAGCACAAAAGAAACACACAGCGAAACTCGGAATAGCTGGAAGTCTTCTGGAGCGTCGGTCTCGGGGCGTTACAGCTTCCTGCACCAACTTTTTCAAGACGCTGCTTAAACAGGCTTGGGAAAAAGCCATGCTTGTTGGTCTTCCATGCGTCCTCGAGGATAAGGTTCTTCTATGGGACAATCCTTCAAACAGTCCACCACTCCCTGGCCATGGTTGCACGTTGACTCCGCTAGAGTTGCTGATGTTGAGAGGTAGTCGGATTTTGTCCGATGAGCAGGTCAGTACTGGAGTTTGATCATGTAGTACTTGGTTATTCCATTTCCATCCCGTAATTTCTCCGCTGCCCATCGTCTTATATATAGGTCTGGGTCGGTGCCAATGAAGATTGGCTTGCATAACTCCGGCCGGATACCACCATCATTTTGCACAACATCCACAGCAGTGCGGCCGTTCCGGTAGACCCCTTCTCCACCATTGGGATCGGCCTTCCGACTGGCTGGGCTTGAATACGTATGATGATGCCTACATGAGATTGAAGAAGATAGCAATTGCGGATCCGCCGACAAAGCGACGCGGCTACGATGATTACTATCTCATCGCGGTGTTCGACATAAGGATTGCCATCAATGCAAGACGCAGTAACGGCAGAGGCTGGCACATGTTGGCGATGGCAGATTTGTACCCCTACACGTTCGAAGACGCCGTGCGCCATCTAGGCCGCATCTTCGCGGTGACAAGCCAGGGGACTTGTTTCATCTGGTTGCCATCCTACGGTACGGGAGATTACAAACGGAATGCACAAACCATCATTTGCATCCCTAATGGTACTCCATTATTTTGCAGGGACCAGTCATCCCCCGATCAAAATAAGATCACCGATCCTGGATGTGCATTTGCATCCGCGATTCAGTCTAACCTGGAACCTTGTAGCTGACTTTGGCATATTGGGATCAACTATCTTAGCAGTCGTTACCCATGGTACCACTGATGTGCAACATGGTCACACAATCTACCCCGATCGGACCGTCACCATCTACCCAGGTATTCCATTTTTTTAACCCTCTCGCCTTCTCTTTCATTGTTGTACTAGTAGTATACTTAGTAGTACTAGTAGGAGTACTTTTTACCTTGGAGGACGCGTATAGCTAGCTAGGCCCTTGAAGACTTGAACCCACTAGCTGCCACCATTTTTGTTTTTCCATGTCTTACTATCTCATCCATGTAGCCAAGAGTGTCTATATATAATAAGCCGGTTATTTTACTTCCTCTATACCGAGTAGTACTATTTGTTGCACAAGACATCGACCACCATATTTGAGCACAACATTATTATGCATGGACCTTAACTATGTACGTCACCATGTGTCCAGATCTGGGATGCCGCGTGTACCAGATGAACGGCTCCGAGTTCGACCCCCGTGATGCTACGTGGGTGCCGAGGAACACTCTTGGAGAGTACTCGCTTTTCATCGAGGACATCTACCCCATTGTGAAGCGGATGCCACCTTCCGTGCACGACTCGGAAGGCCTGCCGTTCATGAAGCATGGTTGTGTCTTCATTGCACAGCGCCGGATGAACGACATGCTGGGACACGCTATCTCTGATTTATGCCGCTTCAGCTTGGATGAGTCTCCATCGTGTGGAACCGGACTAGAAAGCTGCAACAATGATTCCCGTTGCCCACCGCTATGGATCGTGCCATCCATAAAGAACACCTGGGACTGGAACCTGGAGGAGGACATGCATCTAGCCCATCTATAACATGTAAGTGGAGTACGGTAATTGTGAACGGTAGCGCTGTGAATATATGTAGACTAGTCGTGCACAAATTTATCACATGAATTGGAGATGAACTTGTGTGGCATACTGGCATTTGTCCTTTAGAATTTATTACTAGTAAATGTGTTATGTGTACGTGCAACTTGTGTGGTTGTTGCACGGGCTCCAACACGCTCTTTGAGAAAAAAAGGTGGCACAACTTTGGATATACGTGACGTGGCGGCATCATACAGTAGCATCGTTCGCTATAGTAGTAGTACACTCCTACTAGGACGATAACTCCTATAAAACCTTGCGCTTGGCTCTTTGCCTCTTCGGGAGGTTCAACAGTTCGTACTTGTGTGAACCTTGCACTTGGCTCTTCGCCTCTTCGGAAGGTCCAACAATGATGATACTACAGTACAATATGCTTCTAGCAATCTGACACCGATTGAACTGCTGCACGTCCACTGCGAGGGTGAGGGCGAGGGTGAGGGAGAGGGAGAGGGAGGGAGAGGGAGAGGGCACTGTCGTCAAAACCCTCTCCTCGTCCTGCGAACCACCGCGCGCGTGGGCGAGGGAGAGGCGTAGTAAGCAAGCTTCTCCTCATTCGGCGAGTTGACGGGACACATCAAAGGAGTACTAGTATTAGTAGTAGTCCACACTGCATCCTTTCCGATTAATATGGCTTAATTTGAAACAAAAAAATACACTGACAGTCAACGTATGTAACAATACGCTCTTTACGGTCACTATATATAGTTTTGCGGCGATTATACGATCACTAGCTCATCGTAGAGCACCGTATTGCACCCTACCGACCGGCCACATAGTCGACGTGGCACTTTGTTGACTGGTTAAATTGTCACCTGGTTTCTGGGTCCCACCTGTCAGTTGGCAGAGCAAAGAAATCAGTTAAACAAAACTTTACGCAGGCGCGACACGAGTCCAACCCTTGCGCGCGAACCGCCCTGGCTGTCTATGTGAGTGCATGCACGTGTCCTCCCTCGGTCTTCCAACAAAGAGTGTACATCGGCTACAAAACAAAGAGTGTGGTACATAATGTACATCTACACTTCCAATGCATTTAACCTTTAATCTATGTGTCCATGTGTACGTGTGAGTGTTGCATGTTGCATGCATGCATGCATGCATGGGGCTTACTCCCTGCCATTGACATGTTCATATTTCAAGCTTCCTCTGTTCCTCCATATGGTGATACTCCTCTGCTCCCTAATAGTACGGAGTAAAGCCTCCCTCTGCTCCCAAATACGAGTATTTGTCTTTCTACAGATTTCAACAAGTGACTAGGTACGGAGCAAAATGAGTGAAGTGAGCGTAGAGGCATAGGGATACTGTAGAAAGGAAGTCCTAGCGATCCATTATTCCCCATCTCGGTCAGAGAGAACTATTCAACTAGTCTTCGCAGTGAAGTGACAATACACGCTGCAGCAGATGGGACACGTAATTAATAAGCTGAACCAGCGTGTTGTTGTTACTAAATCAGCCTTACCCAGTACTGCCATCATGTTTGCCAGTAGAGCATGCTTCCGCAAATAGGCCTACGCACCTCTGTCCTCCATTAACTGACATATGGGCCCTCTTGTGGTAGACCCACATGTCATCGGTGTAACTATTTACACTCCGAAGGACGGTATATCCTGGTAGTAGTACTAGTAGAATTGAGATTTAATGCACTTTCTTCCCCGTCTTCCACTCTTCTTCCTCCTCTCTTCTTCTTCCTCCTCTCTTCCCCATCGTCGGCCGCACACCATTTACCCCGCCATCGCTCGCCGCTCGCGCCATCTTCCTTGGTACTCGTGCGTACCATATCCCCCGCCTCCTGCTCGCCAAACGAGGAGAAGCTTCTTCTTCGCCACCAATCCACTTCCCGCTGGCTCGCAGCACCGAAAACCCCAATGATGTAACCGACCGACACGCAGAGCCGCGATTGAATTCCTCCCGATGTTCTCTTGGAGCAGATCTGTAGTCGTATGGACCTACTCAGCACCGTCCGTCTGACCGCATGCTCGGTATCTTTGTACCGTCTACTCGTCTGCAACCAGCCAAGACACCCTGCTTGCTGATGCCCGATCCTCGCAGGTGGCCAAGACACCGACTTGACGATCCTACGGAGGTTGCCGTGGTGCCCTCGACATGCTACCACTACCCGCCCACCTGTCCTTCATGCGCGCCACTCATCGGGCGGGCATGAAGGCCAATTGATCGTCCTCATCCACCACACCGGTAGTCTGTGGCGTCTCGTGGATATCTACACCCAGCAAGAGATCACCCTTCCATCGTTGGATACCGCCGACATCGAGCCTCGCGGCCCGCCGGACACTCCTGCCTACTACGCACGAGACGCGTCATGCTTTTGGTTCGACCTCTGTTTGCAGAAAGTTGTAATCTGCGAAGTGCCCACACCATCAGAAGACTACATGGATTACAAGCTCATTGCCTTGTTCAAGATGGGATTAGTCTATCTGGAATCCGGTCGCCATACATGGTTATGGCTCATCATCAATCCTCTTGAGGCAACATTTCTGTCTGATGCTATAGTGCATGATGGCATCATTTACGCGGTCGACGAACAGATTGGCTGCCTATACTAGTGGAATCTATCATCGTGTAATTGTTCTATCTCATCTCATCTTTACCTTATGAATACGACTGCCTGTTCATTTATTACAAATTTAGAATGCATAGCATGTCTATAACCACATCATTGCTATGTGTTCCTCTCATTTCCTAGACTTTTATGACCACACATGTTATTGTTAGAGTTGATATGAGAACAATTGGCATCTAATGATTGTTAGAATACATATTATGAGCATAACATCATGATTGCTATATGTTACTCTCGTTTACAATATTTTTATAACAACGCAAGTTATTGCTTAGTGTTGATATGAGAACAGTAGTAGTAAGTGCTATGGTAGAATATGAGTAGGCGTTGTCATAGTTGTTTTCCTCTCATTGTTACATGATGTTTGAACCATGACATGTTGCTAGAATATGAAAGCCATTGGCTTATTTTTTTAACTTGGGGTATGATTATGACCACGACATTGCAATTCTGTGTCTATGATATGTGTCACTATTATAATAATCTTAATTCCACACATACTCTGAACATGATTGTTTATTTTTGTCCTTTGGTCTCCAATTTGAATTGTTGTAGCAGACGAATGCGCTGGCCTTCATGATTCCAGGACTGGAATCATACCAGCCGATGGGTGGTGGTTTATCGCCGCTCAGTTGACGGCGGTCATTTGATGCTAATTCGCACGCACTAAATTGACCAAACCATTACATCAAACCACATGCAGTACAATGCATGGGGCGCTCGTGACATTGATGGCTATGGCTGCTTCGTGTTCGAGAAAGATCCCAGCTCCGTTGGGCCAGCGTATTCAACTCGAGGCGGGTGTACAGCCTCGCAACCACTCCTTGTTCCTCGGCTCAATTATCCGATCATCCAACCAATCATCGATCATATCACCAGCGATGATTACTGTGCTATGCAACTTCCATTCGCGAGGGGGGCTGTGCTTACACATCATACCATGGGTTTCATGAATCACCATATCCAGAGATTCGTCGACACAGCTTGTTGCCAGGTAATCTTCAGTGTGTGAAAGGAATCAAGCTTCCATGCGATGGATGGCTTTTGCAAACCCGACATGCGGCGATGTGGTTCATGCCAACAGCAAATATGCACAACTTGATTCGTGCTGATATCTAGATCGAGCCATGTATTCTGCTGTAGTACGCACCTCTTTTGTTGGATATTATGTATTGTTGTTAGTTTGAAGCATTCCTCTGGTTTGAAGGATAGATACCTTCCGGGATCAAGTGCATCCTAACTCACCTGCGTAGGATGTACCGATAATAATGATGGAGATGCTGTGCGAAGCCATATATATATATCGCTTAGGCTTCAAGTGCGCATTTGTTAGTTAAACCTATGTATAAATTCAGACACTAAATATGACTAGTAAGTAGTACAGTAGCAGTACTAGTATACGCCGGTCAAATTATTCATCATGTCCACACATTGAATTGACGTGACAACACGCTGCGCGTGAGGTGACACAAGAATCCCGACGGCGTGTTCGGGTATTCTGGACTTCAGATTTGGAGTACCACTTATCTGTCGAAATCTTTCATCATTCACTTAAAACAGTCGATTGATCATACATTGAGTACCATATAACTAGAATTACCGATGCAAGTCGAAGAAGGATTGGCTGGTGCTGCCGGCTGGCGTCAAGTTCGATCCCACGGATCAGGAGCAGATCGAGCACCTTGAGGCCAAAGTGAGTGCTGACAGCGCGAGATTTTCAGTCTCTCATCGATTTGTTCATACCAACCATCGACAGCGAGCACATCATATGCTACACCCAACCTGAGAAACTTCCAGGTGAGACACCGATCGGCCGTCTACTTGCACAAACATATTCCTTTGTTTATAGCTCTATTTTTCTTTTTAGACGCGGACCTGGTGAAGCAATTACAATTTGACAGTTAATAAAAAGTGAAACAAGTGACTGCAACATGCCAAAGATGTTATGAAAATGCCAACTACGTACACTAAAA
Organism: Aegilops longissima; assembly: GCA_021605205.1. Taxonomy (NCBI): domain Eukaryota; kingdom Viridiplantae; phylum Streptophyta; class Magnoliopsida; order Poales; family Poaceae; genus Aegilops; species Aegilops longissima. Next base: position 37,660 of record JAHIAM010001551.1, read on the forward strand.
CCTGTATTCCACAATACCGCAGTATCACATCGAGTGGCCTAAGGAAGCAATTCTTCCAAAGCGCAATTCCGAGGCGCTCAAAAAGGCACGTGGACGCATTGCAAGATACAGTCGGAGTGCGGCATGCACGCGATGTGGCAGAAGACCGGCAATACCTTGCCGGTGATGGTCAACGGCCGGCAGACGGGCAACAAAAAAGGTTCTGCTGCTGCACACCAACAAGAACTTCGACCAGCAGAGGACCAACTGGGTGATGCACCAGTACCACCTCGGGGACCTGGAGCAAGAGAAGGAGTGGGAACTGGTCCTCTGCAAGATTTTCTACCAGACGAACACTAGGGACATGAGTAAAAAGATTATAAGTGAGTTAGGTATTGGTAGTTGTACTACCTTGTCGTCCGCAAGTTGGTATTGTTGTTAACGATCTTTTGGTATGAACTTGCATTTGCTTCCGACCATCATGCCGAGGGTCGGCATGGATATAAAGCTGAATCATTTGTTTCGAAACGAATTTTCAGGCACCTGATTTTTATTTGATGAGTAGCATAAGCACCCGCCGCTCAATTCCAGTTCTCCAATTTTTCCAAACAAGTGCATGCACTTATTATCACGATAAAAACAATATCCGTGCTGCATCCCGCTTATCACCTGTACTTGCAGAATTCTCTCGCTTATTGAGCACGATATTGTTTTTTCAGGTCGAGCAAGTTTCAACTGGGCTGCAGACGCCCAGGGTTGGTTTTGTTTTTAACAGGCCCAGCCCATGACAACAAGGGGCACAAAGATCCAGCAGGTATCTATCGGCCTCTCGCCCGCCAATACGTTAGTTATATTTTGTCTTACAACATCCGCAGCAGTTTTTTACTGAATCAAACACACAGCCAGCTTATATTTTCCTCTTGAAACGCATGTCCTACATCCATTTTCTAATCTCTACCTATAGTTTTACTAGTTCATATACACGTATCATTATATTGAAAACACATGAAATTCCTTTTCATATTTACATCCTTATTTTTGTTGTTTTTTCCCACCCAGCAGCTGATTTTTTACCACTGGTTTTCCTTAAACCAACTCAATTGTCCAACGCCTTATTTGCTCACAAAATAAAACGATTTTTTGGCAAATCAATAAGTTCTTAAAAATGTTTATCATTTCGGGATTACAACAGTTCAGACTCCACCGAAATATGCAAAATAAGGTTGAACTTTTTGACCGTGGTCCTGGGCAGAAAATGGGATGTAATAAATTACTTAAGAATTAGCAAATGGGCTGCAAATTATAAAAAATAGCAAATGGGCTTTATGTTGTCTGCCACAGATTTGTAGGCTGACTTGTGGGCCTACCAAGTTCATGCGTACACAAGGTTTCACAAAAAAGAAACTTAGTCAACAATCGACTCTACTAGCGTCAGACCGTTAGATGTGAATCTAACGACAATCGTGCTTCTTCAGTCTCTGATCTTCCTGCCCCAGCCGCCCAAACCAGCGCCGTCGGAACCGCCTGCTCCCGCCTCCCGTGGCCGGCAGTGCTGCCGGGCAGGCCTCACGGTCCCATCATACTCACATCCATGGCCTATCTATCCCTCTACTCACCCACACCTCCTGTTATTTTCCGGCGACGGCAGCCGAACCAATCAACCCTCATACTCTCCACCGCGTGGGCAGCCACTGCCGTGTCTTCCCCGGCTCCGTGTCGTTCCCTTCGTAGGCCTCGCCGTCGTCCACCGCCCTGGTGCTCTTGGCGCGGCGTGGTCAACGATGTCCATCCAACGGCCGTAGTACTTCTTCAACCTCTGGTTCTTGCCCCAGCAGCCCAAAGCAGCGCCGGTCGTGCCGCATGCTCCTGCCTCCCGTGGCCGGCTGTGCTGCCGCGGAGGCCTCACCGTCCCCATACTACTCCCACCGCTGGCCAGGCCATCCCTCCACTCACCCACTCCCCTTGTTATTTCAAGGGCGACGACAGCCTCACACCGCAGCCGAACCAGTGAACCCGCGTGCTCCTCTCCGCGTGGGCATCCACTGCCGCGTCTTCCCCGGCTCCACGTCGCCCCCTTACTAGGCTCGCCGTCATCCACCGCCGTGGTGCTCTCGGCGTGGCGTGGTCAATATGGTCAACGACCGACTTCCATCAAGAGTATCAGACGTGGAGAGGCCGATACCTGGGTCCACGGCAGTCGCAAGGAAGTGCCTCCTTATTACGCCGCAAAATAATTATTACTTCACCGATAGCAGGGACCCACCGGACGGGCCACCAGTATTTGGCGGAAAAACGCTTCCCGATCGCTAGGACTCCACCGGACGGGCCACCGATTTCGCGAAAAAAACGCTTGCCCTCGATCGCTGGGACCCACCGGACGGACCACCGATTTCATTTAAAAACGTTCCTCATTGTCACTCGGACCCACCGGAAGTGCCTCCTTATTACACACGTAAAAATGAATACTCCCCGATAGCTGGGACCCACCATGGTGGAGGCTGACTTAGGGCATACTAAGTTGACGGGATGGAGGGCTTTGTCAACTTAGTCAATATGAACGATTTTAGCTCCAAAGGACCGACGATGTCCATCCAACGGTCGCCGTGCTTCTTCAATTTCTGCTCTTCCTGCTCCCACCACTCAAACAAGCGCCAAGTGGACTGCTCGCTTCCTCCCCCCTGGCCAGCTGTGCTGCCACAGAGCCCTCACCGCCCCATCAGACTCCCATCGCTGGCCTAGCCATCCTCTACTCACCCACACCTGCTGTTATTCTCCGCGACGGCAGATTTAACCAAGAAACCCTCGACAACAGATTCTCCACGTGGGAAACAACTGCCGAGTCTTCCCTGCCGATGTCGCTCCTTCCTAGGCCTCGCCGCCGCCCACCGCCCGGTGCTCTCGGTGCGGCCTGGTCAACATGGTCAACAACCGATATGCATCCGAAGTGGACTGTACATGGAGAGGCCGACACCTGGGTCCACGGCCGCACGCAAGGAAATGCCTCCTTATTACGCCGCAAAATAATGATTCCTCCACCGACATCGGGACCCACCGAAGGGCCTCAGATTTCACGGAAAAACGTTATCGCCACGACAGCTTGGACCCACCAGCTATATCTTCGCAGCAAGGAAGTGCCTCCTTATTACGCACACAAAAAATGAATACTTCTCGTTAGCTGGGACCCAAAGATAGTGGCAGGCTAACTTAGGGCCTACTAAGTTGACGGGACGGAGGGCTTTGTCAACTTAGTCAATATGCACGATTCTAGCTCCAAAGGACCGCACAATGTCCATCCAACGTCCGTAGTGCTTCTTCAGCCTCTGGTCTTCTTGCTCCAGCCTCCCAAACCAGCGCCGATCGTGCCTCGTGCTCCTGCCTCCCGTGGCCGTCTGTGATGCGGCGGAGGCGTCACCGCCCCCTACTACTCCCGACGCTGGCCAGGCCATCCCTCTACTCACCCACACCCCCTGTTATTCTGCGGCGACGGCAGCCTCACACCGCAACGGACCAGTGAACCCTCGTACTCCTCTACGCGTGGGCATCCACTGCCGCGTCTTTCCCGGCTCCGCATCATTCCCTTCCTAGGCCTCGCCGTTGTCCACCGCCCTGGTGCTCTCGGCGCGGCGTGGTCAACATGGTCAAGGAACGGCTTCCATCAGACATGGACTGTACGTGGAGAAGCCGACAGCTTGGCCCACGGCCGCAGCAAGGAAGTGCCTCCTTATTACGTGCAAAACAATTATTCCTCCACCTGACAGTGGGGACACACCGGACGGGCCACTGTATTTCGTGAAAAAAATTTCCCCCTGACTACTGGGACCCACCAGCTACATCTTCGCACGCAAGGAAGTGCGTCCCGCAAAAAAATGATTTGCCCTCGACCGCTGGGACCCACCAGCTACATCTTCGCACGAAGGAAGTGCGTCCCGCAAAAAATGATTTGCCCTCTAACTGCTGGGACCCACCAGCTACATTTTCGCACGCAAGGAAGTGCTCGATACGGGACCCACCTGGTCGGGCGTATGTAGCTTTGTCATTCTGGTCGCGAACGTGTACGTACATACTGGTTGTTGTAGAGGCGCACACATGCTGTAGTAGACGCGGCACGTAGCATGTACACGTACGTACAGCGGCCAGGCTGCAAGAAAGAAAATACGGCCACGTATGTGTACATACGGGCGGGGTCTCAACGCCTACTCGCGCGATACGCACGGCGAGGGCTCGTACATGGCTGGGTCGGAACGGAGAAACAGCATCGCTGCCGTGATCATGGGGAGCCAACCGCTGGGTCGGAACAGAATGTGGTCGTGTTCATCGGGAGGGCTTGGATGGAACAAGCGATGGAACGAGGCCCGCGATCGCACAACGGAGGAAACGGACCTCCTACGCTCGTAACGGGTCCCGTTGATCGGGAGGGTGTGGCGCATCGCAAAACGGAGGAAACGGACCTCCCACGGTCGAAACGGGGTCCCGTTGATCGAGGGGTGTGGCGCATCGCAAAACGGAGGAAACGGACCTCCCACGGTCAAACGGGGTCCTGTTGATCGAGGGGTTTGGCGACCGCAAAATGCATTTAAACGGACTTGTGTTGGAGCGCCACGGTCAAAACGGGGTCCTGTTCATCGGGAGGGTGTGGCGATCGCAAAACGGATTTAAACGGACTTGTGTTGGAGCGCCACGGTCCAAACGGGGTCCTGTTCATTGGGAGGGTGTGGCGATCGCAAAACGGGACTCCACGGATATCGTTCATCTCCACCGCCGACCTCCTCCAGCCTCCACGGGCTACCGCCGACCTCCTCCAGCCTCCACGGGCTCCTCGCTCATCCAGCCTCCACCGCACGCTACTCCACCGCTACTATTCAACCACACCTCCACCGTCTCATCGCTCATCCAGCCTCCACACCACGGGTCCTGTTCAACCACCCTCCACCGCTTCATCGCTCATCCAGCCTCCACACCACGGGTCCTGTTCATCCGAGAGGCAACGCCACCGCCATCGCTCATCCAACCCCCGCAACGCCATCGCTCATCCAATCGATCGGCTTCAGCTAGCAGAAGAGCGGCGAATCGCCCATCGGGTTCGATTAATCGCCATCGATCGATCGCCGGGTTCAATAACGCGAGCCGCAGGCAATCGCCGTGTTCGATTAGAGCCCAATGCCTTGCTCAGTTCGATTAGAGCCAACGCCGCACACACGCTGCAGACGTACGAGATAAACGCGCATCGCCGCCCCGACCTCCCACCGTGAATCGGCAACTCCTCAAATTTTCCTCCTCGCTTCTACCACGGTTTTTTCCGTCATGGACGGCCCAAAGAATGTCATGCAGCTGCATCTCCGCCCGCCCAGATGAAAAGCCCATTTTCTGTCATGATTTTTGTCATAGAAGTAGGAGCCCACCACATCTATGATGATACCGGGTTTTGTCACAATTATCATCATAGAAGTGTCATATGTATGGCAGAAAAAAATTCGTTCGGCCCAAAATGTCACGGATGTGTCTTTTTTTTGTAGTGCGTCTCGCATCAAACAAGATCCTGATATAATGTTCATGCTTAACGCTGGCACCAAATAACAATTATTCAGGACTAAAACTAATCCCGAAGGTAGATGTAGAGGCAGCGTGCCGATGGCAATCACATCAACTTTGGAACCATTTCCCACGCGCATCGTCACCTCGTCCTTAGCCAATCTTCGCTTAATCCGTAGCCCCTGTTTCGAGTTGCAAATATGAGCAACAGATGCAGTATCAAATACCCAGGCGCTACTACGAGCATTAGTAAGATACACATCAATAACATGTGTATCAAATATACCTTTCACTTTGCCATCCTTCTTATCCGCCAAATACTTGGGGCAGTTCCGCTTCCAGTGACCAGTCCCTTTGCAGCAGAAGCACTCGGTCTCAGGCTTAGGTCCAGACTTGGGCTTCTTCACTTGAGCAGCAACTTGCTTACCGTTCTTCTTGAAGTTCCCCTTCTTCCATTTGCCCTTTTTCTTGAAACTAGTGGTCTTGTTAACCATCAACACTTGATGCTCCTTCTTGATATCTACCTCCGTAGCCTTTTGTTGGGAAACGTAGTATTTCAAAAAATTCCTACGATCACGCAAGATCTATCTAGGAGAAGCATATCAATGAGTGGGGAGAGTGTGTCCACGTACCCTCGTAGACCGAAATCGAAAGCGTTAATTAACGCGGTTGATGTAGTCGAACGTCTTCGCGATCCAACCGATCAAGTACCGAACGCATGGCACCTCCGTGATCTGCACACGTTCAGCTCGGTGACATCCCTTGAACACTAGATCTAGATAAGGCCGAGGGAGAGTTCCGTCAGCACGAAGGCATGGTGACGGTGATGATGAAGTTACCGGCGCAGGGCTTCGCCTAAGCACTACGACGATATGACCGAGGTGTTAACTGTGGAGGGGGCGCGCACACGGCTAGGAACAATTGATGTGTCTTCTAGGGGTGCCCTCCGCACGTATATAAAGGAGGGAGAGGGAGGGAGGCAGCCTAGGGCGCGCCCAAGTTGGAGGAATCCTACTTGGGCCCCTAGTCCAATTCGCCCCCCCCCCCTTACCATATTTGGACAAGGAGGAAAGGAAGGAGGGGGAGGGGAAGGAAGTAGGAGTCCTACTTCATACTTTCCTTTTCCTCCTCTCCTTTCCCTTTCTCCCCATGTGGCTGGCCCTATAGGGGGCGCACCAGCCCCTTGTGGGCTGGTGTGTTCCCTTACTTGCCCCATAAGGCCCATATCTTTGCCGGGGGTTGCCCGGAACCCCTTCCGGTGACCCGGTATCACCCAGAACACTTCCGGTGTCCGAATATAGCATTCCAATATATGAATCTTTACCTCTCGGCCATTTCGAGACTCCTTGTCATGTCCGTGATATCATCCGGGACTCCGAATAAACGTCGGTCATCAAATCACATAACTCATAATACAAATCGTCATCGAACGTTAAGCGTGCGGACCCTACGGGTTCGAGAACTATGTAGACATGACCGAGACACATCTCCGGTCAATAACCAATAGCGGAACCTGGATGCTCATATTGTCTCCTACATATTCTACGAAGATCTTTATCGGTCAAACCGCATAACAGCATACGGTGTTCCCTTTGTCATCGGTATGTTACTTGCCCGAGATTCGATCGTCGGTATCCTCATACCTAGTTCAATCTCGTTACCAGCAAGTCTCTTTACTCGTTCCGTAATGCATCATCCCGCAACTAACTCATTAGTCACATTGCTTGCAAGGCTTATAGTGATGTGCATTATCGAGAGGGCCCAGAGATACCTCTCCGATACACGGAGTGACAAATCTGTCGGTGTACAAAAGTAGGGGCGCTCCTTTTTACCCCTTTACTTGTGCACGGACAATCGGAGTCGCGCCCACGGCCACACTAAGCAGGGCAGGGGAGGGAAGCCGGAGAGAAAGCAAAGGCACAAGACGATCAGAGGCAACGCCAAGACCAGAAAACACAAAGAGCAAAGGGGGCAAGGCGGACTCCCCCGGCAAGACCCTTGCTGGGGCGGCCTCCGCGGCCCCGGCAAGACCCTTGCCGGGGCAACTTGCCCAACACCAGCAGAGCGAGCCACCCTTGAGCCCACAGGTTCCAACCCAACCAACTACGTGGGGACCAGGGCTCCTGAGGCACCTCCGTGGTGGCATGCAGATCTTTGTCAAGATCATAAACACACAAGATCTAATGAGAATCAGAAGAAGGCGACCCTCAGCGGGATCCTAGCCGAGGAGATCCACCAGACCCCCGGCAAGCGTCTCGCCAGGGATGACTATGACACCACGGCAAGACCCTTGCCGGGCCCCCCAGCAAGGCCCTTGCCGAGGGCGTCAGCGGGGCCACTGCCAGGCCCGCACCAGCCAAGACTCTGCCTCCGTTCGCATGCAGCTGCCAGCGCAACCAGCCGGGTAGGAACCTGCGTGGCAACATGCAGCTTCTAGGCCAAATCAGCAAGCACCTGCGTGGTGGCATGCAGATCTTCATGAAGGCCCTACCGTCACGCCACCTTAGCTGCCTGTCTGCCTACATGGCGCTGCATGCATCGCTGGCCTAGGCGCGTGTCGAAGCGAGGAGGAGCGGCGACGGACGGGACGGGCCTCGCTCCCGTCCCCGATAAAGCTAAGGGACACCTAAGCGATGCATTTAATGTGTCTTGTCCTATAATACGTGCGATAAGCTCGCGCACAGTAGGCCTTTACACCTCCTGTGTGCCACCGTGGCAGCCCCTTTCGACTATAAAAGGAGGCCCATGGCATACTGGAGAGGGATTCGGCTCTTTTGAACTACACAGCCACGGTAGCTAGTTCGAAAGCTCAAGAACACTAATTACATCCACCAAAGAAGGACTAGGGTTTTACGCATCCTCACGGCCCGAACCTGGGTAAACGATCCTTGTGCTGGCTCCTGGACCTGCTATTTTCACAACCCCGCGCCTGCCGACCGTAGAAGGGATTCCAGTGATCCCATAGGTGTCGTTCCCACTGACATCTTTGTCGCGCTAGGTAGGGGGGGCGCTGTTGTGAGAATCTTGTCTAGCAGTTCTTCGTCGCCATGGCTCCCAAGAAGAAGGCGGCCACGGCGGTCGGTTCGTCAGGGGCCAGATGGCCCGTACGGGTGAGGGCGAGTAGCAGGCCAGTCGCCGCGACAGACCAGGCGCGCCCGCGAAAGCACAAACATCGCTCTGGCAGTCAGAGCCTGGCGAGCGGCGTCGTTCATGCGCAAGACGGCGGGCCGCACGCCACAAAATCCTGAGACGGAGCTGGGCCCACCGCAGGCGGCGTGGGGCCCTCCGGGGTCGCCGCCGTGCCACCCACGGGCGGCGCGACGACCTCCAGGATGCCCACTGTCGGTGTCAAAACCGGTGGATCTCGGGTAGGGGGTCCCGAACTGTGCGTCTAAGGCGGATGGTAAAAGGAGGCAGGGGACACGATGTTTACCCAGGTTTGGGCCCTCTCGATGGAGGTAATACCCTACTTCCTGCTTGATTTATCTTGATGATATGAGTAGTACAAGAGTTGATCTACCACGAGATCGTAGAGGCTAAACCCTAGAAGCTAGCCTATGGTATGATTGTTGTATATGTCTATCGACTAGCCCGGCCTCGGTTTATATAATGCACCAGAGGCCTAGGATAACAAGAGTCCTAACCGAATACGCCGGTGGGGAGGAGTCCTTGTCTTGATCGCCAAGTCTTGTGGAATCTTCCTTGTATGCGGCGGCTGTCCGAACTGGCCCATGAGTATACGGCCATGGGGGTCCTCGGCCCAATCTAACAGATCGGGAGATGACGTGGTGAGTAGCCCCTAGTCCAGGACACCGTCAGTAGCCCCCTGAATCGGTCTTCAAGTTAGGGACGCTCCTCGATTCTTTCGAACTGTTCTTCATCTTCGGTCGTCGGTCTTGAAAACTGATTCAACAAATCTTCTCATCTCCGATCTTGAGGATCGCCGAAGTGCATCCGAAGAGTTTACACGCCGGGTATCCGAGGAGCCCCTTTAAGTTTCCAGCCTTTATCGATGCCTTGTTATTTTTATGCCACACCTCGGGTTTGAGGTTGTTCCTGGGAGGCAGTGTCCTCTTGCGTCCGAGCTCTAATGCCGGACTGCATTCGAGGTATCTTTTGCAGCCGAGCACCAATGTCGGACTGCTTCCGAGCTCCAACGCTGAAATGTATCCGAGCTCCAATGCCGGACTATGTCCAAGCTCCAACGCCGGACTGTATCCGAGCTCCAATGCTGGACTATATCCAAGGTGTCATAGATCATCTTGGTTCAAAAAAAAGGTTGAAGGAGTTTAGCCGAGCTTAATGTCGGAAATGCCCTCTATGGAGCTAGCCGCTGGCGCCCGAGCTTTATGCCGGACTGCTTCCGAGGTGGTGCACCACCCCGACCGCGAGCTGATTTTTTGTGAATATTTTTAACTGGTGCAGTTTATTCTCTGCCGATGTATATCCAGTAGCCCTCAAGGTGTTTATCAGTCTAAAACCCGAGATGCACCTGAAGGAAAACATGAAACCGTTGTTCCCAATAGCCCCTAAGACTCAGGCCGATGCGCGAAATCGGCCTGAGGATCAACTCCTAGCTCGGCAACATACATAGGAATAAAAACGCAGTGTAATATATTAGAGATAATAGCGATCGGCAAATGGGCCCTTGAGAGAGGGTCTTGAAAAGTTGCCGCAATGTATTTAGCTTAACGCCGGATAGGTCCAAATGGGACCTATTGTTATCTGAAGACACGTTTGCCCATAGTTCGGTTAAGCCGAACACTTGGCAGTTGGAATTTGCTGCATTGAAATAGGCAAGGCAGTAGCCCCCGAGACACTAGTCAGGTGGCAACACCAGATCAGGGGATCGATGTGCCCCTTTAATATTTGTAAATAATGAGCGCAAAGCCCAGTAGCCCCCAAGCCTTAATGTGGCCACGGGTGGCCGAATTAAGGATCAATATCCAGAGTAAAATCACAGATTATGTGTAACGACTTTACATCATTATTTTGACTCCATTGCGACTGTTTATCAGTTGAAAGTGGCCCATCGTCGGCTTCTACCCCTTTGTAGATACTACGTAGGGTGTTTCCGCACTAACAAAACAACCCATAGCCGACGTCTCGGTGCCCGGAGGCGGTTGTGTTAGCAGAAACGAGGCAATCAGATATGCAGGCTTTATAACTTTTGCTTAGTCATAGGAGCTTTATACTGAGGAAGCTAGCTATGAACCCCCGGTTAGTGTTCGGCAACAGCCGAGGTCAAGCCGTAAACACTTCAGCCAATGTTATGAACGGCTCGTCATTTAACATAATCATCGGATCGCTGACCAGTTTACACTTATTGTGACAGTCAGTTTTTGGCTTTCTCCACTGAGGTGGTTAACCATGTGAGCTGGAAGCACCATCGCAGTGGTTCTCCCTTTGCACACCTAGCCGAACAAAGCGGAACGTAGGAGGCAAGCACAGGAGCCGGGCAACCCAACTATTGACCAAAGACACAATTCGAAACCGATGCATATATAGCAATATCCGAGAATGTTTTTGCCGAATCCCTAAAGGTGCCCGGCGTTGCACTGCGAGAATAATGCTGGAAACGCACAAATAGTTTAAAAGTGCCATAGGCTCGAAAAGCCAAAAAACTTATTCAAAAGTTTAATGCTCGAACTAGATCAAGTGTTTGGTGCTAATCCGAAAATTGGACTTTAGAAGAAAAAAAGTGCTTCTGACGTGCTTTAATCGTGACACATCCTATCTCAAGACTTCAAGCAGGTCAGCCTACGGCTTCAACCACCTATCCCGAAGGCGGAGTACTTCTCATTAGGACATTTTAGCAAACTAAACTCTAGCGATTTTGAGAGAGAAATTAGGCTCCTCAGCAAGCGACCACATACTTATGTCGAAAAAAAGGAGTGATAAATAGTAATAATAATAACTTTGCAATGACTAAGAAGAAAAACACTTATTATAAAACGGCTCAAATAAACTTAAGAGCCCCCAAGTGACTTGGGTAAAAGAATGACTGTATGTACCGAAGTACTTATATCATATCTATGTTCACCCGAACTTTAAACACGCCTTAACCGACTGTCAAGCTCCCTCTTCGTCAAGGACCAAGAGTGTTATATACTCCACCTGTCGAGAATATCGACGGTGTTTCCAATAACTGTGCAATCAGGCCATAAGGCTGTAACAGATAAAGCGCGCCAGGAACTTATGCTATATTATCGATGAAGTGTAAGAAGCATCTTCAAGAAAATAGTACCCCACCGATACCTTTCTTCGGTGCTCATTGTTACTATGAGACTTGTGCAATAGATTTTTGTACTCATGAGTTCCGCTGTGTGCCCACCATGATTGAAAACAATAAGAGTGCTAGCTTTCGGCTTCACCCAGTCTGAGGTCAGAGCTCGGATGACCCGGTCATGACAATCGTAGAGGTGCTCCCTTTACTCCCTAGCCGAACAATTGGGAACGTAGGGGTAAGCACAGGAGCCAGGCAACCCAGCTTGCAAATCGCTTAAGTCACTATGGTGCATATTGTGGCGTAATACACGAACAAGGAACGAAGCCGCACAAGTATAATCATATGCAAGAGGAAAGGCTTCATGAAAGAAGCCCCCAAGTGAACTGGGTATTTGAATTTGTCCGTCACAAACAAAGTTTGGACCCAAAAAAAAATTAGAAGCAACTTTTTTCCAAAAAAGTATAATGCTTGGTCGAACCGAACACAAGTTAAAAATTTAAAACTTTGAGCATGAAGGCAACTTAGCTGGTTAATGTGTTCGGTATTGATGACGCGGTCCGAGCTTGATGCGGGACAAGGTTCCATCCCCCAAGCCGGTCCCGAGGTGGCGGAGCAAAGAGCTCGGCACTCCGAAGTGGTGACATAGCACGGTCAATGCAGGCCGGCAGAGTGATGCCGAAGTCCCCGACATGGGGTAATGAAGTGTTGACGAAGCCCCCCGTCCAGCCGGGGTGACGCCAAAGGATATAGTCCGGCTGGATCATTTTCCTATGCACAAAAAATAGTGCAAATCAAGGATAATAGTAATAATAATAATTAAAAAAATGTTGCATAATAAATAATTTATGCAAAGTGAGTAACAAAATAAATATGGCCTGGCGCCGAAGTCAATGTCGATGCAGGGTGTCGGCGTGATGCAATAAAGGCATGGCAAAGCCTGAATTCACAGGTCGGTCCAAGTTCCGGATGCGGCGTTCACCGGACTATGTATGGAAACTGACCGAACCACCATGCGACCGTCGATAATGCGGCCACCATTTGATAGACCTGCGTACATATGATGGACAAACCAGAGTAATAATTCCTTGGGAAAAATGAACCCAAACAAGCAAAAAATACTAGGATTAATAGCACCTGGTTTATTTGTTGTAGCAATACGAAGGAAGGTGATTCCCAAAATTGGGACTCGATCCACACACCCATTGCCTGATGGGCGATAAAGCGACGACATGGCAATGCTGGCAAAGGTTGGCTTGCCGAGGCAAAGCCCTCAGTCCAGCTAATCGTGACGAAGCTGGTCGGCTGGTGACGCCAAAGTCACCGGAGTAGGTTGATGAAGAGATGATGAAGCCCCCGGTCCAACCGAGATGTCGAAGTAGGTCGGCGTGATGGACACCGGCTTGAAGGAGCAACTGTGCGGCCCTGCCGACGCAGGTCGTGACGTGGTCAATGCCGGCTTGATGAAGTGACCGTGCGGCGATGCCGGTGTGCCCGCTCCATGTAATCCATGGGGCGGCGATGTTGGTGATGATTTATCCTTTGCGGTGTCGAACTCTTGTTCGGCTTGCCGAGATGATGATCCGAAGAAGTCGAGCTCGGCTCAACAAAGTGACGACGTGTCTAGCGCAGGTCGGCAGCTGTGGAGCAATATTGCCGGACTGGTTTGACACCAGCATGATGTTGAAGATCATGTTCAAAATTTTTAAAGTTGGTGGGATGTGTTCGGGAACAAAACACAACACCCCATACGAAACTTCCTTCAAAAAGGACGTCTGAAATCCCGTTCATAAAAAAGACGAACTCGGGTCGGATTCGTTTTCGCGCAGAAAACAGATCCGAAAAGTGATGCACTAATCGGAAGGTTCCCGGAGTTTGGACGGTCGGATCGAGCTGAAATTTTGAGGGGTGGTAGATATAGGAATTCCGCAGCCGATCAACAGTTGGATCTTCCAAAGGGCGTCCAAGCTAGAAGCTGGACACCACGCCCTAAACTCGTCTAGATTCTCGTCCAGACTTGACAGGGCTCCGGTATATCACGGATTGCCAGAGATTCCTCCATCGGAACTCGACGAAATTTTCCAGGGTTGTCGTAGACTCAATTCCGCACAATTCCACCGAAGTAATCGTTAAAACGACACTTGAGGAGGCGGTGGCGGCGGCACAAGTTCCTGTCCAGAAAAACAGCACGGTCGCCCGAGGGCAATGTTGACGTTGAGGCCCCGGGCTCCCTGGATGATTCCTCCATGATCTTCATAGAGATCGGAGTTGATGTTTATGAAGGCCCTCATCCGAACATGACGATCGTAGGTAGGGCGCAGTCCTTGGTCGAACCAAGGTGACCAGTCGAGCTGGTGACGAAGATGCCAAAGTCGCAGTTGATCTGCAGGCGAGCCATCGACCTTTTTCCAAACACACAGCGGAACTCTCAATGAAAGCACCAATGTCGGTGTCAAAACCGGCGGATCTCGGGTAGGGGGTCCCGAACTGTGCGTCTAAGGCGGACGGTAACAGGAGGCAGGGGACACGATGTTTACCCAGGTTCAGGCCCTCTCGATGGAGGTAATACCCTACTTCCTGCTTGATTGATCTTGATGATATGAGTAGTACAAGAGTTGATCTGCCACGAGATCGTAGAGGCTAAACCCTAGAAGCTAGCCTATGGTATGATTGTTGTATATGTCTATCGACTAGCCCGGCCTTGGTTTATATAATGCACCAGAAGCCTAGGATAACAAGAGTCCTAGCCGAATACGCCGGTGGGGAGGAGTCCTTGTCTTGATCGCCAAGTCTTGTGGAATCTTCCTTGTATGCGGCGGCTGTCCGAACTGGCCCATGAGTATACGGCCATGGGGGTCCTCGGCCCAATCTAACAGATCGGGAGATGACGTGGTGAGTACCCCCTAGTCCAGGATACCGTCACCCACCCCGGCACCCACTGCGCGCTCTTCCCATGGTGTGCGCGACGAGCAGCGTCACCATGCCAGTGACCCTGAGCACCGCCGTGGGAAGAGCTCTGTGCATCATCTGCGGGACGAAGGAGGCCAGCATGCCCGCCGAAGTGCTGGCGAAAATGGCACGCAGCTGCTGGGCCGTGATAGAGCTCCTTCTAATGTGGTTAGAAGTCGAAGCGCGCCACGATCCACGCAGCTCTCGCCACCACCCACGCCAGCAGAAGCTTTGGCGCGCGCGCAGCTACTCCTCGACTTCCCTCCTGCTGCGGAGAAGCTCGATGAGTGGAGAGCCACCATCCGAAGCCTCATCGCCATCGCCAACAAAGACGAGCCACGGCCGGCGGGGCCCTCAGGCCGGCGCTCCGTCGAGCCACCACACACCAGCGGGGGAAAAATCGGGGGAGCTGCCGCCAGAGTGCACTCTCCTCTCCCGCGCCAGTTGCCGTCGGTGCCGGTCCGTCACGACGACGCATGTGATAGCATTTCCATAGCGTCGTCCGACCCAAGGACCCACCGCGACCAGCGACATGTTCTTCGAGAACGATCTCATGAAGACGCTCGAACCACTATCGAGCGCCGGTGCGATACACGCCACCAGTCGGATAAGCGGGCGGGACCCGCTATGGACCACCCAGCACCAGGGGGCTCCGGCGGCCTACCTTACGAGGTGGTTGCCCGGCCTTTACCCGTGAGCTGCGGCAGTTCCAATGGCCGTCCCACTGCTACGTCTTGAGCTTGCGCTGGTTTTCCTCGAAGAGGAGAGGGTGATGCAGCAAGTGTAGCGTAAGTATTTCCCTCCGTTTTGAGAACCAAGGTATCAATCCAGTAGGAGGCTCCTCAAAAGTCCCACGCACCTACACAAACAAACTGAGAACTCGCAACCAACGCAATAAAGGGGTTGTCAATCCCTTCACGGCCACTTGCCAAAGTGAGATCTAATAAAGATAGTACGATAAGATAAATATATTTTTGGTATTTTATAAGATAGATGCAAAAGGTAAAGATGCAAATAAAAGTATATTGAAAGCAAATATGATAAGAGATAGACCCGGGGGCCATAGGTTTCACTAGTGGCTTCTCTCAAGATAGCATAAGTATTACGGTGGGTGAACAAATTACTGTCGAGAAATTGATAGAAAAGCGCATAGTTATGAGATTATCTGGGAATGATCATGTATATAGGCATCACGTCCATAACAAGTAGACCGACTCCTGCCTGCATCTACTACGATTACTCCACACATCGACCGCTATCCAGCATGCATCTAGAGTATTAAGTTCATAAGAACAGAGTAACACATTAAGCAAGATGACATGATGTAGAGGGATAAACTCATGCAATATGATATAAACCCCATCTTGTTATCCTCGATGGCAACAATACAATATGTGCCTTGCAGCCCTTTCTGTCACTGGGTAAGGACACCACAAGATTGAACCCAAAGCTAAGCACTTCTCCCATGGCAAGAAAGACCAATCTAGTAGGCCAAACTAAACTGATAATTCGAAGAGACTTGCAAAGATAACTCAATCATACATAAAAGAATTCAGAGAAGATTCAAATATTATTCATAGATAAACTTGATCATAAACCCACAATTCATCGGATCTCGACAAACACACTGCAAAAAGAGTTTACATCAAATAGATCTCCACAAGAGAGGGGGAGAACATTGTATTGAGATCCAAAAGAGAGAAGAAGCCATCTAGCTAATAACTATGGACCCGTAGGTATGTGGTAAACTACTCATAACTCATCGAAGGGGCAAGGATGTTGATGTAGAGGCCCTCCTTGGTTGATTCCCCTCCGGCAGAGTGTCGGCGAAGGCTCCAAGATGAGATCTCGCGGATACAGAAGGTTACGGCGGTGGAAATTGTGTTTCGTGGTGCCCCTGGATGTTTTCGGGGTACGTAGGAATATATAGGAGGAAGAACTATGTCGGTGGTCATTGAGGGGCCCACGAGATGTGGGTGCGCCTTAGGGGGCGCGCCTCCTATCTCGTGGCTTCCTTGGAAGCTTCTTGACTTGCACTCCAAGTCCCCTGGATCACGTTCGTTCCAAAAATCACGCTCCCGAAGGTTTCATTCCATTTGGACTCCGTTTGATATTCCTTTTCTTCGAAATACTGAAATAGGCAAAAAAACAACAATATGGGCTGGGCCTCCGGTTAGTAGGTTAGTCCCGAAAATGATATAAATGTGTAAAATAAAGCCCATAAACATCCAAAAGGGGTAATATAATAGCATGGAACAATAAAAAATTATAGATACGTTGGAGACGTATCAAGCATCCCCAAGCTTAATTCTTGCTCGTCTTCGAGTAGGTAAATGATAAAAACAGGATTTTTTATGTGGAATGCTACCTAGCATATTTCATAATGTAATTTTCTTTATTGTGGCATGAATGTTCAGATCCAAATGAATACAAAATAAAAGTTCATATTGATAAAAGAAATAGTAATACTTCAAGCATACTAATCGAAGTAATCACGTCTTCTCAAAATAACATGGCAAAAGAAAGTTCATCCCTACAAAATCATATAGTTAGGCTATGCTTCATTTTCGTCACATAAAGATGTTCCCAACTTCTATACCCCCGATGACAAGCCAAGCAATTGTTTCATACTTAAATAATCTCAAACTTTTCCAACCTTCACGCAATACATGAGCGTGAGAAATGGATATAACACTATGGGTGGAATAGAATATGATGATGGGGATTGTGTGGAGAAGACAAAAAAGGAGAAAGTCTCACATTGACGAGGATAATCAACGGGCTGTGGAGATGCCCATCAATTGATGTCAACATGAGGAGTAGGGATTGCCATGCAACGGATGCACTAGAGTTATAAATGAATGCTCAACAAAAGAAAACAAGTGGGTGCGCATCCAACTTGCTTGCTCACGAAGACCTAGGGCATTTGACGAAGCCCATCGTAGGAATATACAAGCCAAGTTCTATAATGAAAAATTCCCACTAGTATGAAAAAGAAAACTTAGGAGACTCACTATATAAAAACATGGTGCTACTTTGAAGCACAATATATGAGACTCACTACATGAAGAACAAGGTGCTACTTTGAAGCACAAGTGTGGAAAAAGAGATAGTAACATTGCCCTTTTTATTTATTTTCTTTTTTTGGGCCTTTCTTTTTTTTATTTTTGGCCTTTCTCTTTTTTTGGGAAATGCTCTAATAATGATGATCATTACACTTCTATTGATTACAACATATGAATTACAACTCGAAACTAGAACAAGATATGACTCTATATGAATGCCTCCGGTGGTGTACCGGGATGGTGCAATGAATCAAGAGTGACATGTATGAAAAATAATGCATGGTGGATTTGCCACAAATACGATGTCAACTACATGATCATGCAATGGCAATACGACAAAAGTAAAGTATGTCATGATGATGGTGAACGAAACGGTGGAAAGTTGCATGGCAATATATCTCGGAATGGCTATGGAAATGCCATAATAGGCAGGTATGGTGGCTGTTTTGAGGAAGATATAGGGAGGTTTATGTGTGATAGAGTGTATCATATCACGGGCACCGCGAAGTTTGCACCAACTCTCAAGGTGAGAAAGGGCAATGCACTGCATCAAGAGGCTAGCAAAGGCGGAAAGGTAAAAGTGCGATAATCCATGGACTCAACGTTAGTCAAAAGAATTCATATACTTATTGCAAAAATTTAGAAGTCATCAAAATCAAGTACTACGCGATGCTCCTAGGGGATAGATTGGTAGGAAAAGACCATCGCTCGTCCCCGACCGCCACTCATAAGGATGCACAAGCCAGGTACACTTCATGTTTCAAATTTGTTACACAACTTTAACCATACGTGCATGCTACGGGACTTGATAACTTCAACACAAGCATTCTTTAAATTCATAATCACCCAACTAGCATGACTTTAGTATCACTACCTCCATATCTGAAAACAATTATCAAGTATCAAGTTGATCATAGCATCCAATTCACTTCCTATGATAGTTTTTATTATACCCAACTTGGATGCCCATCACTCTAGGACCAACTTTATGACCATAGCAAATACCATGCTGTTCTAAAAGACTCCCAAAATAATATAAGTGAAGCATGAGATACTAGCAATTTCTTCAAAATTAAGACACCACCGTGCTCTAGAAGATATAAGTGAAGAACTAGAGCAAAAACTATCAAGCTCAAAAGATATAAGTGAAGCACATATAGTATTCTAGCAAATTCTAATCAAATAGGATTCTCCCAAAAGGTGTGTAAAGCAAGGATGGTTGTGGTAAATTAAAAAGCAAAGACTAATATAATACACAACGCTCCAAGCAAAACACATATCATGTGGCGAATAAAAATATAGCTGCAAGTAAAGTTACCAATGAACGAAGACGAAAGAGGGGATGCCTTCCCGGGGCATCCCCAAGCTTAGGCTTTTGGCTATTCTTGAATATCTTGGGGTGCCTTGGGAATCCCCAAGCTTAGGCTCTTGCCACTCTTTATTCCATAGTCCATAAAAGCTTTACCCAAAACATGAAAACTTCACAACACAAAACTCAACAGGAAATCTTATAAGCTCCGTTAGTGAAAGAAAACAAAACCACCACATAAGGTACTTCAATGAACTCATTATTTATTTATTTATGTGTTAAACCTACTGTATTCCAACTTCTCTATGGATTATAAACTATTCTATTGGCCATAGATTCATCAAAATAAGCAAACAACACACGAAAAACAGAATCTGTCAAAAACAGAACAGTCTGTAGTAATATGAAACTAACGCAAACTTATGGAGATCACAAAATTCAGAACAAATAGGAAGACCTAGGCAATTTGTTTATTGATCAGCATCAATTGGAATCACTATTTTATCACGTTCTGGTGATTTTTAACAATTGTTTTTGTGAACCGAAAGTTTCTGGAAATTACAGCAAGATCAAATAACTATCATCCAAGAAGATCCTATAGGTTTAACTTGGCACAAACACTAATTAAAAGATAAAAACACATCTAAACAGAAGGTAGATATATTATTTATTCCTAAACAGAAACAAAAACTAAAAACTAAAAATAAAATTGGGTTGCCTCCCAACAAGCGCTATCGTTTAACGCCCCTAGCAAGGCATAAAAGCGAAGATAGATCTAACGAGTGCCATCTTTGGCACTAAACTCATAAGTAGCACGCATGATAGATTCATAAGGTAATTTGACTTTATTTCTTGGAAAGTGCTCCATGCCTTTATTTAATGAAAATTGGAATCTAATATTCCCTTCCTTCATATCAATAATCGCACCAATCGTTCGAAGGAAAGGTCTACCAAGAATAATAGGGCAAGAAAGATTGCAATCTATATCAAGAACGATGAAATCTACGGGCACCAAATTTCTATTTGCAACAATAAGAACATCATTGATCCTTCCCATAGGCTTTTTAATGGTGGAATCCACAAGGTGCAAATTTAACGAGCAATCATCAAGATCATGGAAACCTAGAATATCACATAAAGTTTTCGGAATCGTGGAAACACTAGCACCCAAATCACACAAAGCAAAACACTCATAATCTTTAATTCTAATCTTTATAGTAGGTTCTCACTCATCATTAAGTTTTCTAGGTATAGAAACTTCCAAATTAAGTTTTTTATCATAATATTGCATCAAGGCATCAACAATATGCTTGGTAAAAGCTTTGTTTTGACTATAAGCATGAGGAGAATTAACAACGGATTGCAACAAGGAAATACAACCTTTTATAGAGCAATTATCATAATCAAATTCCTCGAAATCCGAGATAGTAGGTTCAACATTATTAGAAGTTGAGGATTCTCCAATCTCACTTTTACCAAATTTAACATTAAGATCTAAAGACTCCGAATTCTTGGGACGCCTTCTAGGCAAAGTTGATTCATCATCAGTCCCATAATCATCAAAATTCATATTGCAAAACAAGATCTAATTGGAGACACATCAATAACTTTTAGATCCTCATCATTATTTTCACGGAAACTAGAAAAACACGCTTTTATAAAGCTTTCTTTTTTAGCATGCAATCTAGCGGTCCTTTCCTTGCATTCGTCAATGGAAATTCTCATTACTTTGAGACACTAATTGATATCATGCTTAGGAGGGGAAGGTCTAATTTTAAGAGAATCAACATCAAGCGAAAGTCTATCAATGTTCCTAGCCAAATCATCAACTTTGAGCAATTTTTCTTCAAGCAAAGCATTAAAATTCTTTTGAGAAATCATAAATTCTTTCACACTATTCTCAAAATCAGAGGGCATCTTATTAACATTACCATAAGAATTATTGTAGGAATTTCCATAATTATTAGAGGAATTACTAGGGAACGGTCTAGCATTAAAATTTCCTCTATAAGCATTGTTTCCAAAACTATTCCTACCAACAAAATTCACATCCATAGATTCATTATTATTCTCAATCAAGGTAGACAAAGGCATATCATTGGGATCAAGAGGAATATTTTTAGTAGCAAACATCTTCATAAGTTCATCCATCATTCCACTCAAAACATTGATTTCTTCTATAGCATGCACTTTTTTACTAGTAGATCTTTCGGTGTGCCATTGAGAATAATTAGCCATAATATTATCAAGAAGTTTTGTAGCATCTCCTAATGTGATTTCCATAAAGGTGCCTCCCGCGGCCGAATCTAAGAGATTTCTAGAAGCAAAGTTCAAACCGGCATAAAAATTTTGTATGATCATCCATAAATTCAAACCATGAGTAGGGCAATCGCGAAGCATCAATTTCATTCTTTCCCAAGATTGGGCAACATGCTCATGATCAAGTTGTTTAAAATTCATAATATCATTCCTAAGAGTGATGATCTTAGCGGGAGGAAAATACTTAGAGATAAAAGCATCTTTGCACTTGTTCCAAGAATCAATACTATTTTTAGGCAAAGACGAAAACCAAACTTTAGCACGATCTCTAAGTGAAAACGGAAATAACTTCAATTTGACAATATTGTTATCCGTATCTTTCTTCTTTTGCATATCACACAAATCAACAAAGTTGTTTAGATGAGTAGCGCATCTTCACCGGAAGGCCGCGAATTGATCTTTCATAACAAGATTCAAGAAAGCGGTATTGATTTCACAAGACTCATCATTATTAAGAGGAGCAATCGGAGTACTAAGGAAATCATTATTATTGGTATTCGAGAAGTCACACAATTTGGTATTATCTTGCACCATGGCAACAAGTAATCCAACACACAAGCAAACAGAAAAACGGCAAGCAAAAAAGAGAGGAGGAGATTGGGAAAGAGAGGGCGAATAAAACGGAAAGGGTGAAGTGGGGGAGAAGAAAACGAGAGGGAAATGGCAAAAAATGTAAATGCGAGGGAGATGGGTTTGTGATGGGTACTTGGTATGTCTTGACTTGAGCGAAGACCTCCCCGGCAACGGCGCCAGAAATCCTTCTTGCTACGTCTTGAGCTTGCGTTGGTTTTCCTCGAAGAGGAGAGGGTGATGCAGCAAGTGTAGCATAAGTATTTCCCTCAGTTTTGAGAACCAAGGTATCAATCAAGTAGGAGGCTCCACAAAAGTCCCACACTCCTACACAAACAAACTGAGAACTCGCAACCAACGCAATAAAGGGGTTGTCAATCCCTTCACGGCCACTTGCGAAAGTGAGATCTAATAAAGATAGTACGATAAGATAAATATATTTTTGGTATTTTATAATATAGGTGCAAAAAGTAAATATGCAAATAAAAGTAGATTGAAAGCAAATATGATAAGAGACAGACCCGGGGGCCATAGGTTTCACTAGTGGCTTCTCTTAAGATAGCATAAGTATTACGGTGGGTGAACAAATTACTGTCGAGCAATTGATAGAAAAGCGCATAGTTATGAGATTATCTAGGCATGATCATGTATATAGGCATCACGTCCATAACAAGTAGACTGACTCCTACCTGCATCTACTACTATTACTCCACACATCGACCGCTATCCAGCATGCATCTAGAGTATTAAGTTCATAAGAACAGAGTAACGCATTAAGCAAGATGACATGATGTAGAGGGATAAACTCATGCAATATGATATAAACCCCGTCTTGTTATCCTCGATGGCAACAATACAATACGTGCCTTGCAACATTTTCTGTCACTGGGTAAGGACACCGCAAGATTGAACCCAAAGCTAAGCACTTCTCCCATGGCAAGAAAGACCAATCTAGTAGGCCAAACTAAACTGATAATTCGAAGAGACTTGCAAAGATAACTCAATCATACATAAAAGAATTCAGAGAAGATTCAAATATTATTCATAGATAAACTTGATCATAAACCCACAATTCATCGGATCTCGACAAACACACCGCAAAAAGAGTTTACATCGAATAGATCTCCACAAGAGAGGGGGAGAACATTGTATTGAGATCCAAAAAGAGAGAAGAAGCCATCTAGCTAATAATTATGGACCCGTAGGTCTGTGGTAAACTACTCAAAACTCATCGGAGGGGCAAGGATGTTGATGTAGAGGCCCTCCTTGGTTGATTCCCCCTCCGGTAGTGTGTCGGCGAAGGCTCCAAGATGAGATCTCGCGGATACAGAAGTTTACGGCGGTGGAAATTGTGTTTCTTGGTGCCCCTGGATGTTTTGGGGTACGTAGGTATATATAGGAGGAAGAAGTACGTCAGGGGCGCTGAGGGCCCACGAGACAGGGGCGCGCAGTAGGGGGCGCGCCTCCTATCTCGTGGCTTCCTCGAAAGCTTCTTGACTTGCACTCCAAGTCCCCTGGATCACGTTTGTTCCAAAAATCACGCTCCCGAAGGTTTCATTCCGTTTGGACTCCGTTTGATATTCCTTTTCTTCGAAATACTGAAATAGGCAAATAAACAGCAATATGGGCTGGGCCTCCGGTTAGTAGGTTAGTCCCAAAAATGATATAAATGTGTAAAATAAAACCCATAAACATCCAAAAGGGGTAATATAATAGCATGGAACAATCAAAAATTATAGATACGTTGGAGACGTATCACCCACCGCACGTTCAAGCCCGACGTCAGCGAGAAGTACAACTGACCCATCTGTCAGAGTTCCTCAGCATCTACACTATCGCGATGCAAGCTGCTGGGGCTCGCGACGACAAGGTGCTTGCCAATTACTTCTCGTTGGCACTGAAGCCCAATGCCATGTCTTGGTTGATGCACTTGCCGGCGGATTCCATTTCTTCTTGGTCGGGATCTGTGCCATGAGTTCGTTGGTGCCTTCATTAGAGGCCACCAAGCTCATGGCCAGGCCAATGATTTGCATATCATTCCCCAGAAGGAATGGGAAAACCTGCTCAAGTACATCCAGAGATTCGTCGGGTGCAGTACAACATCCCCGATGTTCATCCCGCCGCCGTGATTAGTGCGTTCCATCAGAACGTGCGCAACCGCAAGATGCGCGAAGAGCTGGCGATGAACAAGGTTAAGGATGTGGCCGAACTTTATGTTCTAGCCGATAGGTGCGCCCGGGCTGAAGAGGGAAGGAAGTACCCCGACAAGGACGCCAGCTCGGAAACCGACTCCACTGATGAAGACACCGCCGCCCCGACGAAGAAGGGCCGGCGTCGCAACAGGAAACGCAAGGGCAAGACCGTGCTTGCCGTCGAGGGATCCGACGACACCGGCCCCGCCAAGAAGGCCAAGGCAGACGACCCCGGCAAGGAGATTGCCGGGTGCGTCGCTTGCCGGGCCTTGGCGGCCGCCGACAAGCCAGGAGACTCTGACAAGCAGTATTGCAAGATCCACCGCACCAAGGGCCACGACCTCCAGAACTGCCGAAAGGTCAAGCTGCTTGCCGAAAAGCAAAAGGCCGAGTATGATAGGCGGGACAAGGAGAAGGGTCAGGATGGTGCCAAAGGATCCGGCAAGAAGCATGGCGGGCAAGGAGGCCACCGCGGCAAGGATAACCAGCAAGAGAGGCCCGCTCGGGGCCGCGACAAGAAGCAGGAAGACGATGATCATGACGAGGACGACGAGTCCGGCGAGCAAGAGTTTCAGAAGGCTACGGAGGCCATGTGTGTCGATGGTGGCGCCATCGCACACTTCTCACCGCCAGCGAGAAGGATTCGGTGATCCCATAGGTGTAGATTCCCATGACATCTTTGTCGCGCTAGGTAGGCGCTGTTAATGAATCTTGTCTAGCAGTTCTTCGTCGCCATGGCTCCCAAGAAGAAAGCGCCACAATGATCGATTCGTCGAGGCAGATATTGTCTGGTGAGGGCGATATATGGCCGATCGTAGACGGGACACGTGGCCCATAAACACAAACATCTCTGGCAGTCAGAGCTGGCGTGGCGTCGTTCATCATGGGCAAGGGCGCCATACAAAATCCTGAGACGGAGCTGGGCCCACATGACGGCGTGGGGCCCTCCGGGGTCGCCGCCCGTGCCACCCACGGCGGCCGGCGACCCTCAGGATGCCCTCGGTGTATCAAAACCGGTGGATCTCGGGTAGGGGTCCCGAGCTGTGTCGTCTAAGGCGGATGGTAAAGGAGGGGGGACACGATGTTACCCAGTTTGGGCCCTCTCGATGGAGGTAATACCCTACTTCTGCTTCTTGATTTATCTTGATGATATGAGTAGTACAAGAGTTGATCTACCACGAGCGTGAGGCTAAACCCTAGAAGCTAGCCTATGGTATGATTGTTGTATGTCTATCGACTAGCGGCCTCGGTTTATATAATGCATGAGAGGCCTAGGATATAAAGTCCTAACCGAATCGCCGGTGGGGAGGAGTCCTTGTCTTGATCGCCAAGTCTTGTGGAATCTTCCTTGTATCTGCGGCGGCTGTCGAGGCCCATGAGTATCTGACATGGGGTCCTCGTAATCTAACAGATCGGGAGATGCGTGGTGAGTAGCCCCTAGTCCGGGGACACGTCGATGAGCCCCCAGATCGGTCTTCAAGTTAGGGGCGCTCCTCGATTCTTTTCGACTGTTCTTCATCTTGATGTCGGTCTTGGCTGATTCAACAAATCTTCATCTCCGATCTTGAGGATCGCCGAAGTGCATCCGAAGAGTTTACGCCCGGGTATCCGAGGCCTTTAAGTTTCGGCCTTTATCGATGCTTGTTATTTTATGCACACCTCGGGTTTGAGGTTGTTCACGGGAGGCGGTGTCCTCTGCGTCGACTCTAATGCGGACTGCATTAGTATCTTTGCAGCGAGCACCAATGTCGATTTGCTTCCGAGCTCCATACGTGAAATGTATCGAGCTCCAATGCGGACTATCCAAGCTCCAACGCCGTTGTATCCGAGCTCAATGCTGGACTATATCAAGGTGTCATAGATCATCTTGGTTCAAAAAAATTTGAAGGAGTTTGCCGAGCTTAATGTGAATGCCCTCTATGGAGCTGGCGGCTGGCGCCCAGGCTATGCGGACTGCTTCGAGGTGCACCACCCGACCGCGACTGATTTTTGTGAATATTTTTAATCGGTGCAGTTTATTCTCTGCCGATGTATATCCAGTAGCCCTCAAGGGTGTTTATCAGTCTAAAACCGAGATGCACGAAGGAAAACATGAAACCGTTGTTAATAGCCCCTAAGACTCGGGCCGATCACGCGAAATCGGCACGAGGATCAACTCTAGCTGGCAACATACATAGGAATAAAAAGCGCAGTGTAATATATTAGAGATAATAGCGATCGGCAAATGGGCCCTTGAGAGGGTCTTGAAAAGTTGCCGCAATGTATTTAGCTTAACGGATAGGTCCAAATGGGACCTATTGTCTGGTGTTGCCCATAGTTCAGTTTGCGCGAACACTTGGCGATTGGATTTGCTGCATTGAAATAGGCAAGCAGTAGCCCCGAGACACTAGTCGGTGGCAACACGGATCAGAAGTCGATGTGCTTGCCTAATATTTGTAAATAATGGCGCAAAGCCCGGTAGCCCCCAAGCCTTAATGTGGCCACGGGTGGCGAATTAAGAATCAATATCGAGAGTAAAATCACAGTTATGTTATGTGACTTTACATCATTATTTTGACTCCATTCTGCATTGTTTGCTCGGTTGAAAGTGGCCCATCGTCGGCTTCTACCCCAGATACTAAGGGTGTTCCGCACTAACAAAACAACCCATAGCCGCGTCTCGGTGCGGAGGCGGTTGTGTTAGCGGCTTAGAGCAATCGAGATGTCACGGGCTTTATAACTTTTGCTTAGTCATAGGAGCTTATCTTTGAGGAAGCTAGCTATGAACCCCGGTTAGTGTTCGGCAACAGCGAGGTCAAGCGTAAACACTTCAGCCAATGTTATGAGCGGCTCGTCATTTAACATAATCGGATCGTGACCAGTTTACACTTATTGTGACAGTCGGTTTTGGCTTTTCTCAGGGTGGTTAACCATGTGGAAGCACCATGCGATGGTTCTCCCTTCACACCTAGCGAACAAAGCGGAGCGTAGGAGGCAAGCACGGGAGCCGGGCAACCCAACTATTGACCAAAGACACAATTGAAACCGATGCATATAGCAATATCCGAGAATGTTTTGCGAATCCTAAAGGTGCCCGGCGTTGCCTGCGAGAATAATCTTTGAAACGCACAAATAGTTAAAAGTGCCATAGGCTCGAAAAGCCAAAAACTTATTCAAAAGTTTAATTCGAACTAGATCAAGTGTTTGGTGCTAATCCGAAAATTGGACTTTAGAAGAAAAAAAGTGCTTGGCGTGCTTTAATGCGTGACACATCTATCTCAAGACCAAGCAGGTCAGCCTCGGCTTCAACCACCTATCCGGCGGTACTTCTCATTAGGACATTTAGCAAACTAAACTCTAGCGATTTTGAGAGAATTAGGCTCCTCAACCAAGCGACCATACTTATATGTCGAAAAAAGGAGTGATAAATAGTAATAATAATAACTTTGCAATGACTAAGAAAAACACTTATTATAAAAGCGGCTCAAATAAACTTAAGAGCCCCCAAGTGACTTGGGTAAAGAATGACTGTATGTGCAGTACTTATATCATATCTATATGTTCACCCGAACTTTAAACCGCCTTAACCGACGATGGCTTCTCCTCTTCGGTCAGGACGAAGAGTGTTATATACTCACTGTCGAGAATATCGGCGGTGTTTCAATAACAGGCAATCGAGGCCATAGGCATATGATAAAAGCGCTCAGGGAACTTATGCTATATTGCGATGAAGTGTAAGAAGCATCTTGAAAAATAGTACCCCCACCGATACCTTTCTTGATTGCTCATTGTTACTATGAGACTTGTGCAATAGATTTTTTTGTACTCATGAGTTCCGTTGTGTATAAAATAATTGAAAACAATAAAGTGCTAGCTTTGGCTTCCTACCCCAGTCTGAGGTGTTCGGATGACCGGTCATGACAATATTAGAGGTGCTCCCTTTACTCCCTAGCCGAACAATTGGGAGCGTAAGGGTAACCTGAGCCGAGCAACCCAGCTTACAAATCGCTTAAGTCACTATGGTGCATATTGTGGCATATCACGAACAAGGAGCGAAGCCGCTAAGTATAATCATATGCAGAGGAAAGGCTTCATGAAAAAACCCCAAGTGAACTGGGTATTTAATTGTCCGTCCAAACAAGTTTGGACCCAAAAAATTAAACAACTTTTTCCAAAAAGTATAATGCTTGAATCGAACCGAACACAAGTTAAAAATTTAAAACTTTGAGCATGAGCAACTTAGCTGGTTAATGTGTTGGGTATTGATGTGTGATCCCAGGCTTGATGCGGGACAGGTTCCATCCCAAGCGGTCGAGGTGGCGGGCAAAGAGCTCGGCACTCGAAGTGGTGACATAGCACGGTCAATACAGGCAGCCGAGTGATGCGAAGTCCCGACATGGGGTAATGAAGTGTTGTGAAGCCCCGATCCAGCAGGGTGGCGCCAAGGATATAGTCCATTTGGATCATTTTCCTATGCACAAAATAATTGCAAATCAAGGATAATAGTAATAATAATAATTAAAAATGTTGCATAATAAATAATTTAGCAAAGTGAGTAACAAAATAAATATGGCTGGCGCGAAGTCAATGTCGATCACGGGGGTGTCGGCGTGATGCAATAAAGGCATAAGCAAGCCTGAATTCACGAGGTGGGGTCCAAGTTCGGATGCGGCGTTCACGGACTATGTATGAAACGGCCAGGCCACCATCTGCGACCGTCGATAATCGTACCATTTGATGAACTGCGTACATATGATGGACAAACGGTAATAATTCCTTGGGAAAATGAACCCAAACAAGCAAAATACTAGGATTAATAGCACCTGGTTTATTGTTGTATGTCGAAGGAAGGTGATTCCCAAAATTGGGTTCGATCCACACCATTGCACGATGGGCGATAAAGCGACGATATGGCAATCTTTGTAAGGTAGCTTGCCGAGCAAAGCCCTCGATCCAATAATCGTTAATGAAGCTGGTCGGTGACAGCGCCAAGTCACGGATGGGTTGATGAAGAGATGATGAAGCCCCGGTCAACGAGATGTGAAGTAGGTCGTGATGGACACCGGCTTGAAGGAGCAACATGTATTACACTTGATAGCAGTCGTGGCGTGGTCAATGCGGCTTGATAAGATGACGATGTGGCGATGCGGTGTGCCCGCTCCATGTAATCCATAGAAGCGGCGATATTCTAATGATTTATCGCTGCGTTATCGAACTCTTGTTCGGCTTGCCGAGATGATGATCCAGAAGAAATTAATTTCGGCTCAACAAAGTGACGGCGATGTCTGGCAGGTCGTATTGTGAACAATATTGCGGACGGTTTGACACGACATGATGTTGAAGATCATGTTCAAAATTTTTAAAAGTTGGTGGGATGTTGGGGAACAAAAACACAACACCCCATAAAACTTCCTTCAAGGGCGTCTGAAATCCCGTTCATAAAAGAGCGAACTTCGGGTCGGTTCGTTTCGCAGAAAACAGATCGAAAGTGATACACTAATGGAAGGTTCCGGAGTTTGGGCCGGTCGGATCGAGCTGAAATTTTGAGGTGGTAGATATAGGAATTCCGCAGCCGATCAGCAGTTGGATCTTCCAAAGGGCGTCAAGCTGAAGCTGGACACCACGCCCTAAACTTCGTCTAGATTCTCGTCCAGACTTGACAGGGCTCGGTATATCACGGATTGCGAAGATTCCTCCATCGGAACCGGCGAAATTTTCCGGGTTGTCGTAGACTCAATTCCGCACAATTCACAATGTCGTTAAGCGACGCAGGGAAGCGGTGGCGGTGACACAAGTTCCTGTCAGAGAAAACAACCGCGGTCGCGAGGCAATGGCGTTGAGGCCCGGGCTCCTGGATGATTCCTCCATGATCTTCATGAGATCGGGTTGATGTTTATGAGGCCCTCATCCGAACATGACGATCGTAGGTAGGCAGTCCTTGGTCGAACCAAGGTTGACCCGGTCGAGCTGGTGGCGAAGATGCCAAAAGTGGCAGTTGATCTGCTGAGGCGAGCCATCATTTTTCAAACACACAATGGGCGCTCTGTTAGAAAGCACCAATGTCGGTTGTCAAAACCGGCGGATCTCGGTAGGGGGTCCCGAACTGTCGTCTAGGCCAGACTGATAACGGGGAGGCGGGGACACGATGTACGAGTTCAGGCCCTCTCGTGGAGGTAATACCCTACTTCCTGTGATTGATCTTGATGATATGAAGTAGTACAAGAGTTGATCTGCTGCAGATCGTGAAGGCTAAACCCTAGAAGCTAGCCTAATTATGATTGTTGTATATGTCTATCGACTAACCGGCCTTGGTT
Source organism: Aegilops longissima (assembly GCA_021605205.1). NCBI lineage: Eukaryota > Viridiplantae > Streptophyta > Magnoliopsida > Poales > Poaceae > Aegilops > Aegilops longissima. The sequence goes on from JAHIAM010001551.1 coordinate 68,091, forward strand.
ATATAATGCACTGACCTAGGATAACAGAGTCCTAGCGAATCGCCGGTGGGGAGGGAGTCCTTGTCTTGTCGCCAAGTCTTGTGGGAATCTTCCTTGTATCGTGACTGTCAGGCCTTATGAGTATCTGACCATGGGGTCCTCGGCCCAATCTAACAGATCCGGAGATGGCGTGGTACTAGTCCGGGATGCAAATCACCCACAGCACTTAGCTGCGGCGCTCTTCCCATGTGGTGTCTTGACGAGCAAGCGATCACCATGCCGGTGACCACGAGCACCGCCCGTGGGAAGAGCTACATGCATCATCTGCGGGAGACGAAGGAGGCTGACATGCCGCCGAAGTGCTGGCGAAAATAGCGCAGCTGCTGGGCCATGATAGAGCTCCTTCTAATGTGGTTAGAAAGTCGAGCGCCGATCGCGGCTCTACCGCCACCGTAATGAAGCTTTGGTATGGCATTGCTCCTCGACTTCCCTCTGCTGCGGAGAAGCTCGATGAGTGGAAGCCACCATCGACCTCATACGCCATCGCCAACAAAAGGCGAGCCACGGCCGGCGGGGCCCTCAGGCGAGCGCTCCGTCGAGCCACCACACATGAGGAGGAAAAATGGGAGCTGCCTTGATGCACTCTCCTCTCCGCCGATTGCCGTGGTCTTGGAGTCCGATCACGGCGCATGTATTAGCATTTCCATAAGCGTCGTCCAGGCAAGACCCACGACCAGTGACATATTCTTGAGCGATCTCCTTGAGCCTTTCGAACCACTGTCTCGGCGCCGGTCGACTCCGCCACCGGTCCGGATAGCGGGCGGGACCCGCTATGGACCACCCAGCACCAGGGGCTTGGCCTACCTTACGGTGGTTGCCGGCCTTTACCCGTGAGCTCTTGGCGGTTCAATAGCCGATCCCAACACCTTTCGTCTTGAGCTTGCTGGTTTTTTCCTCGAAGGAGAGGTGATGCAGCAAGTGTAGCGTAAGTATTTCCCTCAGTTTGAGAACCAAGGTATCAATCCAGTAGGAGGCTCCTCAAAGTCCCGCACCTACACAAACAAAGGAGCTACTTAACCAGCATAATAAAGGGTTGTCAATCCCTTCTGACCACTTGCAAAGTGAGATCTAATAAAGATATGATAAGATAAATATATTTTGGTATTTTATAATATAGATGCAAAAGTAAAGATGCAAATAAAAGTAGATTGAAAGCAAATATGATAAGAGATAGACCGGGGCCATAGGTTTCACTAGTGGCTTCTCTCAAGATAGCATAAGTATTACGGTGGGTGAACAAATTACTGTCGGAAATTGATAGAAAAGCGCATAGTTATGAGATTATCTAGGCATGATCATGTATATAGGCATCACGTCCATAACAAGTAGACCCGACTCTGCACGCATCTACTATTACTCCACACATGACCGCTATCCAGCATGCATCTAGAGTATTAAGTTCATAAAACGAGTAACACATTAAGCAAGATGACATGATGTAGAGGATAAACTCATGCAATATGATATAAACCCCATCTTGTTATCCTCGATGGCAACAATACAATATGTGCCTTGCAACCCTTTACATCCTTTGGTAAGGACACATAGATTGAACCCAAAGCTAAGCACTTCTCCCATGGCAAGAAAGACCAATCTAGTAGGCAAACTAAACTGATAATTGAAGAGACTTGCAAGATAACTCAATCATACATAAAAGAATTCAGAAGATTCAAATATTATTCATAGATAAACTTGATCATAAACCCACAATTCATGGATCTCGACAAACACATAAAAAGAGTTTACATCAAATAGATCTCCACAAGAGAGGGAGAACATTGTATTGAGATCCAAAGAGAGAACGATGGGCGTCAACCCATGTATATAAGGGGACGACCCGGCGGCGGTTCAAGGACAACAGACAACAACTCGAGACTCAGGCAAAGCGTATTCGCTCCCTAGTCATCGAAACCCCAGCAATTCCATCACAACTAGACGTAGGCTTTTACCTTCATCGTAAGGGGCCGAAGTAGTATAAAACTCTCGTGTCCCTTGTCCGGTTTAACCCCTTTAAGCTAACCCATAGCGATGGCTCCACGACTAAGTCCTTTCACGAGGACATCTGCCGTGACAAAACCACGATAGTTGGCGCCCACCGTGGGGCTATCGCATGATGGTTTCGAGTTCTTAGAGGGCAGATTCGAAGGACTCAAGGGCTACGCTGTGGGACGGATGACCAAGAGTCGTCGCGGCAAGCTCTACATCAACGATGCAAGCTGGGCCCCCGAGGCCGGCTCAATCGAGTACGGGTACCGGGTCCCCTTTGGTGGCATACACGTTTTCATTGGCAAGATCGGTGAACCGGGCCCTGAGCCGGACATCTGCACCGACCTCGTCGAAACGGCTCAGCATGCGAGATCTGCCTAGGTCAAGCCTGTCATGAAGCGTGCCTTCGTGGGAGTCATCCACGAAGGGGAATCTGAGGATAGATCGGAATCTGGTGGTGAAACCGTCGTTTATTTAATGACGAGTCATAGACCGGAGAGACCAGTCGCTATGTCGATTGCAAGATGGCGGATTGAGGTTGTTCGATGGCGGCGAGTATTCGGACCACTTGGATCTACCAAACCGGGTTGCGATCTTCATGGCCGGTACACAACCAGCGCTCCACTCTTCGACTGCGGCGGCGATGATTTCCGGATCAACAGCAGCAACAGCGGCCAGGGCGGGAGGCCCTGTGTGACCGCCGGCTCAGGTCCTATCTAACTTGTTTGACTCTTTGGCAACACTGATGGCGGAAGTTAACCCGGCGGATCAGGATGCACACAATGCGGAAATTGCAAAAGTGAAAGATCAGATCACTCAGGCCAAAGCCGAATTGGCAGCTGAGGATTCCAGGATAGCTATGGAGCGGGCCGCATTGGATGCACAGGCTTACCGGCTTATGCTGGATCAGAGTGCGTCGGACGATGTCCTGAAGAGGAGGTACCGATCTCGCCTGCCGTCGGTTTATGAAGCTAAGAACCTATTTAATACCCCAGGAGCAGGGACCAGTAATCCGCCGGTGGTAAACCGGGTGGAGGCACCTGGAGCGGGGGAGCTGGTTCACCCGCATCCGGTGGATCCGCCTCATCAGAACAACATTGTGACAGAGCATGTCCCGATGCCACCAGGTCATTACTCTAACCCGATGGACAACATTGTCGCTGCCGCTTCACGGCTGGCGGCCATCCCTATGGAAGACAAATCTCCGGCGGCAGTTGAGACGCGTCGGGTTAGGGAGCTTCTTCAAACAGCTTTGGTTCAGCAGGAGGCTTATTCATATAGTCGTGATCGGATCCATTCCACTCCCCGCCCAAGCCGGAGTTACAGCAGGCGTATGGATGAACCTGCCGTGTCAAGCAACACGCGGAACCGTGATCTGCCCCGTGGCAATAACCCGGCGGGTGGTGCTGGTGATGCTCAGGAGGTGGTGGGCCAGGCCCGGGCACGTAGAGAGGCCGAGGTAGCGGCGCAGCATGAAACTAGTCAGCTTACTCCGGTTCGTCCAACCACATCGGTGGAACCAGGAGTTATTTCTAGCTCTTTGGGAGTACCGTGTCTTGTCCCAGCGTTGCGCAACGTGCGCCTACCCAAGGATTTCAAAGGCCCGCGCAAGGTGCCGAATTACACCGCCGATTTGTCCCCTGAGACATGGGTCGAAAGCTATGAGATGGCCATGGAGATGCTGGATGTGGATGATGTGGCGTGCGCGAAATACTTCACCATGATGCTAGAGGGGACGACCCGCACTTGGCTAAAGAGCTTACCAGCTAATTCTATCAGGTCATGGGCCGAGTTGCGGGCCCGGTTTATCCAGAATTTCAAGGATACATGCAAGCAGCCTATGTCGATTGTGGACTTAGCTGCCTGTGTCCAGGAAGAAGGAGAGTCAACAACCCGTTAGATGCGCGGGTTTAGAGATTTTGCATTCATCGGACCGCATCACGCGATACCGCAGTTTTAACATTGGAAGGCAATTGCGGTTTGAACCCCTGAAGTTGAAGTTGGGGCGGCTCAAGCGTCATTGTAATGACATGGGAACTCTCATGGCGCTCTGGTGAAGTATGCCGACTCGATAGTACCAAGGATCCGAGTCGATGATGATAAGGCGGGGAAGGGAAAAAGGAGCGGCAACGCCAAGGGGCAGCACCACAACCCGGCGGGTCATGGAAACGGCGGCAAAGGTAAGGCGGACCACAGTTTAGACTTTGTGGCTAATACCAACACACATGACAAGGGCCAGCGGTGTAAGGGTAAACCGCCCCAGCGCGGTGGAGGACCGAGTCCTAACCTGGACCGCCTGTCTTATCTGTTGAACCAGCCTTGCCCAAAGCATGCGACGAAGGAGGTACCATCCACGCACCTCTGGAAGTATTGTTATATCATGCAGGAGTTCAAAAATTCTGATCTTTTTTGGTATGATCATGGACCGGGTGGCGGTTCAGGCCCCGGATCTCATGGGCCGGGTTATGGCGGAGGAAATTCCGGTTCAGGATTCCACGGTAATCAGGGTGGACATAACAATCAAGGTAATCAGGGCAACCAAGGTGGCTATAATCATCAGGGAAATCAGCAGCAGCAGCAGCAGTCGGGTTACCAGAGCAACCCGAAGCAGTTGAATAGCGGGCAATATCATGTCTTCACCACTAGCCTGGACAAGCGCGATCAGAAGCTTCATAAAAGGGCGGTGAATGCCGTTGAACCGGTGGTGCCCCGTTATTTGTGCTGGTCCGAGCAGCCGATTGTGTGGAGTAGAGAAGATCATCCGCCCCGGGTTGACAATCCTGGTCATCTAGCACTAGTGGTGGCACCTCAGGTGGGAGGCTATAAGTTCACTAAGGTACTCATGGACGGAGGGAGTAGTATCAATATCCTTTATTATGAAACTTTCCGTCGCATGGGGTTAACAGATAAAAATCTTAAACCGTCCAATACGATGCTCCATGGTGTGGTGCCTGGTAAATCGGCATATCCTGTTGGTAAGATAGCTTTGGAGCTGGCTTTTGGAGATGAGCATGACTCAAGAGCAGAGACTTTGACCTTTGAAGTGGTGAAAATCAAAAGCCCGTATCATGCCCTGTTTGGACGGCTAGCTTATGCTAAGTTTATGGCACGGCCTTGTTATGTCTATCTGTAGCTCAAGATGTCGGGTCACAAGGGGACTATAACTGTGCATGGGAGCCGCAAGATCGCTCTAGAGTGTGAAGAAGGTGATGCGGCTTATGCTGAGTCGGTTTGCGCAACAGAAGAGTTAAAGTTTTACAAAGACAATGTTGATCCGGCAGATATGACTTCATTGAAGAAACCAACTACAGAGCATGATCCGGCCCTGAAGTTTAAATCGGCTGATGAGACTAAGCTTGTTGACTTCATGCCTGGCGATTCGTCCAAGAAGTTTAGCATCAGCGCTAATTTGGATCCGAAATAGGAAAGCGCGCTCATCGAGTTCATCCGTGAGAATCGGAACATCTTTGCGTGGAAGCCTTCTGACATGCCAGGTGTACCAAGGGAACTCGCTGAGCACACTCTCAATGTTGATCCCAAGTATAAACCGTTCAAGCAGTTTCTCTGCCGGTTCAATGAAGAAAGACGCAAGGCTATTGGAGAAGAAGTAGCCAGGCTCTTGGCGGCTGGATTTATCGTTGAAGTATTCCATCCTGAGTGGTTGGCTAATCAGGTGCTAGTCCTTAAGAAGAACGGTACTTGGCGTATGTGTGTGGACTACACAGATCTCAACAAAGCTTGTCCAGCAGATCCTTTTGCCCTTCCCCGTATTGATCAAATTATTGATGCTACAGCAGGTTGTGAGCGTTTAAGCTTTTTGGATGCATATTCTGTTTATCATCATATCAAAATGGCAGTTAAGGACCAGGAGAAGACAGCCTTCATAACTCCCTTCGGAACCTTCTGCTATGTGTCCATGCCCTTTGGGCTCAAGAGTGCCCAAGCGACTTATCAACAGTGTGTGCAGAATTGTCTTCATAAACAGATCGGCCGCAATGTTCACGCCTATGTGGATGATATTGTGGTGAAATCACGGAAGAAGGAGACATTGATTTATGACTTGAAGGAAACCTTCGATAACCTGCGGGTTTACAAAATGATGCTTAATCCGGCCAAGTGCGTCTTTGGTGTACTTGCAGGCAAGCTCTTGGGTTTTTTGGTGTCTAATAGGGGCATTGAAGCTAATCCGGAAAAGATCAAAGCCATCACCTCCTTGGCCAAACCGAAGTGTATCAATGATGTTCAACGCCTGGCGGGCCAGATTGCCACGTTGAGCCGGTTTATCAGTCGCCTTGGCGATAAGGCCATCCCTTTATATCAGATGTTGAAGAAAACGGATAACTTCGTCTGGATTGACGCCGCTAATGAAGCATTTGAGGACTTAAAGCGGCAGCTGGCTAATCCGTCGGTTCTTGCTGCTCCGGTTGACAAAGAGCCATTGTTGCTATATGTAGCAGCTGATGCTCGGGCTTTTAGTGTGGCTATTGTGGTGGAGCGCAAGGAGGCAGGAAAGGGATATCCGGTTCAGCGGCCGGTTTACTATATCAGCGAAGTACTTATCGAGTCCAAGCAGAGGTACCCACATTGGCAAAAATTGGTGTATGGGGTTTTTATGGCAAGTCGGAAGCTTAAGCAGTATTTCCAAGGGCATCCCATCACGGTGGTCAGCTCTGCTCCTTTGGGGGATATAATCCAGAACAGGGAAGCAACTAGCCGGATTGCTAAGTGGGCTATCGAGCTCGGGCCTCACGGGTTTAAATACATACCCCGAACGGCGATCAAATCTCAGGCACTTGTGGATTTCATCAATGATTGGACAGAACTACATGCGCCAGAAGAGAGGTCGGGTCATACTTATTGGACTATTCATTTTGATGGGTCCAGGCAATTGGAGGGCTCGGGGGCTGGAGTCGTATTAACTTCCCCACGAGGTGATAAGTTTTGTTATGTTCTCCGTTTAATGCCTTACACTAACAATGCAGGTGAATATGAGGCTTTACTCCATGGTCTTCGGATGGCTAAGGAGATGAACCTAAGCCGAGTTAAGTGCTTTGGTGACTCGGATCTGGTGGCTCAACAAGTGTCCGGCACTTGGGATTCCAAGGACCCACTCATGGCAGCATATCTCGTGAGGTGGATATTGTTTCAGGTCACTTTAAAGGTTATCAGGTGGATCATGTGGACCGGCAGAAGAATGCAGCGGCGGACGCTTTAAGCCGCATGGGTTCCCAACGTAAACCGGTTCCACCTAATGTCTTCCTGGATGTTCTGCATAATCCGTCAGTCAAGCTTCCTGGTGAAGAGGATTTGGTTGTTCCTGATCCGGAAGCTCAGTTGGTGGCAACTCTTCATGTTATCCCGGATTGGACGGTTCCATATCTGGCGTATATGAACCGGGGCGAGTTACCAGAGGATGAAACTTTGGCCAGGCAGATAATCCGGCAGTCCAAGTCCTTAACTATTATCAATGGAGAGTTACATCATTGCAGTGTGACTGGGGCGTTTCAACGCTGTGTGTCTCCTGAGGAAGGCCGTGAAATTTTGTGTGAGATCCACGAAGGAGATTGTGGTCACCATGCTAATTCAAAATCTTTGGTGGCCAAGGCGTTTCGTCACGGTTTCTATTGGTTGACAGCTCATGCTGATGCTGAGGACTTTGTCAAAAGATGTGATGGCTGTCAGAAATTCTCAAGGCAGCTCATGTCTTGGCTCAAGAGTTGAGGATGATTCCAATCACTGGCCGTTTGCAACTTGGGGCTGTATATGGTTGGGCCTTTCAAGAGGTCCAAGGACAAGAAGACCCACCTTTTGGTGGCGGTTGATAAATTCACAAAGTGGGTGGAGGCAGAGCCAGTTAGTAAGTGTGATGCAGCCACGGCGGTTCAATTCATCAAAAGGTGATCTTCGGTTTGGCTTTCCACACAGCATTATAACGAGACAATGGTACCAATCATCAAAGGGTGCCATGAAGGAGTTACATCAGCGTGAGCACATCCGGCGATGTGTCATCGATAGCTCACCCCAGTCCAATGGTCAGCGAGAGGGCCAATCAAGAGATCGAAGAGGCATCAAACCCGGCTTATGGTTCCTTGCAGCAGACGCCGGGTTGTTGGGTTGAGTTACCTTACGTGTTATGGAGCATCAATACCACACCCAACAGATCGACAGGATACACTCCATTCTTCATGGTTTATGGAGCGGAAGCGGTTCTTCCTAGTGACATCTGTCATGACTCACCTCGTGTAGCGGCATATGTTGAAGCTGACAACGAGAAGGCACGGCAGGAAGCTCTTGACCTGTTAGATGAGGAGCGTGACATGGCGGCAGCCCGTTCGGCAATTTATCAGCAAGATCTGCGTCGTTATCATAGCCGCCGGGTTAGAACCAGAACCTTTCAAGAAGGTGATTTGGTGCTTCGACTCATCCAGGATCAGATGGATATGCACAAGATATCCCCCCCCCCCTTGGGAAGGACCCTTTGTGGTCAGCAAGAATCTGCACAACGGGTTGTACTACCTAATCGATGTTCGAGAGCGCAAAGACTCACGTAAATCGGAGGAGGAGACCAACCGACCGTGGAATATTGCTCATCTTCGGCCTTACTATACTTGTCCCATAGGCTCTGCTTATGTACATATTATGGCAATGTATATATTATGATCAATATAATAAACCGGAACCTCAGCTAAAGCGGGGTATCTGTTGTTTTCTTACATCATGTGTGGTTACATGGAGCTTATGTTTATAAAGCGGCGTCCGATTTACCCCTTGATTTAGCTTCTCAAAGCTTTATATTACATCACTTGGGGGCTTGGTCATATCCGAACCATAGCTACACCTCTTGATCGGCGCAATGCCACAGCATCACTTGGGGGCTTGGTCATATCCGAATCATAGTCACACCTCTTGATCGGCTCAAAGCCAAACTAATCCGGGGCCAAAGAGAGTGTTGAAAAAAAAACAACTCAAACATAGGCACCCACTGAGCACAGCTCACAATGTTACTTGGGGATTCTTTGCTGTCGAAATGAATTAAGAATCTACACTTGTAACAGGCTATCAAGCCATGGCTTGGAAGCCTGGTGTATACACCTAAAACCCTGGGTTAACCTGCCTATTTAAGTAAGTCACTCCGCTCAGGTAAACCTGGTATGACCCTTCGAACTTTGACAAGTTACTCTAAAATGAAGACCCTGAACTTGTCAAGTTAAAACGATGATTGGTTAAGGATTGAGGACAATCTTAAAAGGCTTTGCAAAATGGTTTAACTCGGTGGCACGGCAGCCCATGAAAAGCCTCGAATTTGGGGCACGGCAGCCCGTGAAAAGCCTCGACTACTAGCGGTTTTTATTTGCCTTTTGCTAAGTTTTCTTTGTTTTCATAAGATTTGTCATGTTTTTCAAACGGTGTTTATCAACCGGTTAGGCTATCAACTACAAGTTGTCGATTACGATGAAATCCGGAGACTATCAGCCCAGTATGGTTTTGACTCAAAGTCACCAGTATGGAATAAACCGGTGTTTATTACAACCCGGAACGGTTTTATTGTAAACCGGCATCATATAACAGGAGTTACTTACCCTCCAAAGTAGGGTTATGACCCTCACTACAACCTTGGTCAGCCAACATTATGCGTAAAGGTCACAGGTATTATATATTTCCATATTTGGTTATCTTTTACAACCTTGGTTATATATATTTGGGTATCATGACCCACCCGGGGGTAAACCGCCAGGGCGCTTTAAGCTTTTTATCTGCAGGAACAGCTTGAATAAATAGTTATGGATTATGAATATCGTATCTTCAGCATGTCGGATTAAGCAAGCATCAGTCGCAGATAAAAATGCACGAAGGCATACCAGACCAAGTATTTTTACTAGCCTATTACAAGGCGTTTTAGTGCCCAAAAGGATAATTGTTTTCTCAAATACATGTTACAGCATGTAGAAGACTAAACCAGCCTCCGGTTCATGATTGGTCACCAGCTTGGCCTGACGGCTGCGGATCATCTCGCGCCGGTTCAATTCCCTCCTCTCTACCCAGTGGCTGCAAGTCAACAGTTGCCCAGTCGATCGATTAGGGCTTGGAATACAGCTTCGCCGCTTATAAGCGTGGGCGGTTCAATGTCGAGGGCATAAGTGTGCTTACGGTTGGTGGGATAAGATTTTGCGCTTACGGAATTGGTGCAGCAACCCATCATTCTTATCATCATAACTTCGCTGATAATGCGAGATCCGCTTCCTCAACCAGTTGACGGGCCAATGGGCGTACTTCGGTTTATGATTGGAGATCATCATTGCCAAATTCTGTTCCATCTTCCTTCAAACTAGGATAGCCTTGGGCCGCTTCCACTGGATCAAAGTCAGGTACCCACGCTTTTGCCCGGGTTAGCGCGGCCAAAGCGCCCGTCCTATCGGCAGGCATTTTTAGCTCGTCTACCCGGGCAAGAAGCATAGATAACCTTTCTAAGGTATCCTTGATCAAAGTGGGAGGAGGATTATTGTGTGAAGCAGTATGATCCGCTGTGCATCGGTATACAGCTGCTCTATCAGAGTATAGGCCGCTTTCAATTTCTTACATGCGTCGAGCCGGATGGCTATCTGAGTTCTGCGCCATTGTACACATCAGTAAACCGACAACACATGGGAAGATATGTTGAAACTATTAAGGAAAAGATGTTTACTGAACACAGCAGCAGTCATGGCATGAATCTACCGCTTTACACTGGTCAGTTCGTCAACCATCGGTTTAAGAGCTTTTTCTGCGTTTTCAGCCCTTTTTATCAAAGCGGATTTTTTAATCTCCCAGTCCGCCCGCTCCTTGTTGAAGCCCTCTTTAAGTTTCACCATAGTGCCTCGAGCGCTGGTTAACTCTTCCTTGGCTTTGGAGGTTTCGGCTTGCTGGGATTTGAGGTTCTCCTGCAGATCAGCGGTTTGGCTTTCTTTCTTGCTCAGTTCAGCCTATAAAGAGACAGATATATAATGAGTTGATAGTACATATTTGAAGTACCAAGCACATAACAAGTTATGCCCTTGGTACTTGGGGGCTAATGCATATTTACTCTTTATCAGAAATTTCTACAAGTCCCAAGCATAATACAAGTATTAAACTTGGCACTTGGGGGCTAATGTGTGTTTGCTCATAATTGCCGATATGGGAAATCTTCTAAAAGTCCCGGTTCATCTTTATAAAGTTAAACCGGCCCTCGGGGGCTACATCAGTGAAGTTAAGATGCATTGTTGCGAACATGAAATTGTTACTAAAGTCCCGGTTTAGATTGGTATCTTAAACCGTCACTTGGGGGCTACTGGGAGTTGATAAGCTGCAATTGAATATAAGAGAGGAACACTTATGGAGTTACCTCATATCGCTCCGTCATCAAATTTACCAAACCAGCTTCATAGTCACGGCTGGTGTACAGACGGTTCAAGAAGCCGGAGTGAAGGTCTTGAGCATTCAGATGGGCATAATTTGACAAATCGGCGTTCCATTTGCCTTTGCCAATTGCAGAGAATTCATCCTTGGCAGTATGCTTTGACAAAGTGACAGGATTGCCATGAGCATTATGGCCAATGCCAGTAATCATAACGTCATCATCATTGTCATCAGCAGCCGTTACTGGGGTTGGCGGTTTGTCAGTATTTTTAACCGGACTTGCCAGTTTGTCGTTAGTTCGGATAGGGCTGGTTGGCTGGTCAGCATGGCTTGTGGTGTCAACTTCTACCTGCTCAGCAATGAAGTCATGATCTTGAGGCGGTGGTTCATTCAGTATGGCATCAATGTTGGTCTCTTCAGGATCTGGAGTTTTCTCCGGTTCAACAGCCACGTCCTCATCAGCCGGTTTATTCAACCAATCTTTCTTGCTGGGTCTGGGCTTGGCGCTGAGAAAAGTAAGCATGAGGATCAGTACAGTATATCAAAATAACAGATCAAGGACAAAAATAAGTGTATGGCTCACCCAAGAACTGTTTTGAGGGGTGGAAGCTTTGTGGCCGACGACTCGCCAGAAGATGAGTGAGAAGTACCCTGATAATTTGAATCAGACGGGTTAAGAGGCTGACGGAAACAACCCGCTTTTGGGCATGAAGTGTCAAGGGGATGAGAGACCTCTGATTGGCGTTTCCGAACCGGAGTGTTCGGTAAACCGGCAGAGGTAACTACCTGTCCGTTGTGCAAGGTTGTGCGGCGAGCTTCGTGCTGCTGTGTTGTCAAAAGAAAGTTTGGACCCAAGTAAGCAAGGGGGTGAGAAAATTTTACTTTCCAGTTTGCTCGATGGATTTTTGATGTTGGCAGAGGATCTGAATCGGAGGAAAAAAATGATTACCTCTACATCATCAACATGACTGCCTTCAACATCGTCATGATAATAATCATTATCAATGAGGTGTACAAAAAATGAACCAAGAGAGTCAAGTTCTACCTATGATTCCGGATTAGCCACATCGTCATCAGCTCGTAGCTCGGAGGATGCAGTGGTCCTTTTCTTGGCAGGTTTTTTAACAACCTTGGTCTTTGGACGAACTGGCTTGACCGGTTTGTCTTGCGGCTTCGCCGGTTTGTCTTGTGGTGGCTTCTTATTCCAGAACGGATCATCACCCTGTCAGAATATAATCACACTTTCAGAGAATATTTGGACAGAAGCAACTTCAGATAAAAAGATTATATGATTCTTACGGTGGCGGTTTGTTGAAGGTGCGAAAGGGAGTAGTCGGTTTGAGCGCAGACGACCTCCGGTTCGTTCAGCATCTTTTTTACAGCCTCAGTGACTTCTGCATCTGTAAGCTGAATGTCAATGTGTCACTGAGCATCCTTCAAGCTCCCCGTATACTCACACATCAAACCAGAGCATCGGCTTAAGGGCAAAATACTCCAGCTTATCCAAGAACGAGCAAGATCAACTCCTGTCAAACCGTTCGCCATGAAGGCTCTAAGCCTTGATAATTGATGAGTATAGTTGGCCCTTTCTTTTGCAGTCAACCTCTGAGGAAAAGGATGTGTGTTGCTAAGGCGTTCAGGGCGGTAACCCGTCAGGGGGTTTTCATCAGGTGGAGATGTATCCTTGCAATAAAACCAGGTCTGGTTCCACTCTTTGGGGTGACTGTGGAGCTTGGCATGAGGGAAAGTGGCTTCCTTCCTTTTTTGAACCGCCATTCCGCCCAGTTCCGTATTGGGTCCATCTGTGAACTCTATGCGATGGTTTAAGTGAAAGAAATCCCTAAACAGTTCAACTGTAGGTTCTTCTTGTAGATAAGCTTCACAGAAGACTTGGAAGTGGCAGATGTTGGTCACAGAATTGGGGCCGATGTCTTGAGGGCGCAGCTGAAAACTGGCTAGTACATCCCGGAAATTTTTTGAACCGGGAGGGCTAAAACCTCGACTCAGGTGATCAGCAAATACAACTACCTCTCCATCTTTGGGTGTAGGAGGATTTTCCGGGCCAGGGACCCTCCAGTGGATTGTTGGGGAACGTAGTAATTTCAAAAAAAAAATCCTACGCACACGCAAGATCATGGTGATGCATAGCAACGAGAGGGCAGAGTGTTGTCCACGTACCCTCGTAGACCCAAAGCGGAAGCGTTATAACAACGCGGCTGATGTAGTCATACGTCTTCACGGCCCGACCGATCAAGCACCGAAACTACGACACCTCCGAGTTCTAGCACAAGTTCAGCTCGATGACGATCCCCGGACTCCGATATAGCAAAGTGTCGGGGAATAATTCCGACAGCACGACGGTGTGGTGATGGTGATGATGTTCTACCGACGCAGGGCTTCGCCTAAGCAGCGCTACGATGACCGAGGTGGAATATGATGGAGGGGCACGCTGCACGGCTAAGGGCGATCACGAAGATCAACTTGTGTGTCTGCGGTGCCCCCTGCCCCGTATATATAAAGGAGGGGGAGGTGCGGCCCCTAGGGGTGCACTGGAGAGTCCTACTCCCACGGGAGTAGGACTCCCCTCTGCCTTGTAGGAGAAGGAAGGGGAAGGGGAAAGAGGAAAGGAGGCGCCGCCCCCCTTCCTTGTCCTATTCGGACTAGGGGAGGGCGCGGCCTGCCCTCCTCTTCTCCCTTAGGGCCCATGTAGGCCCATTAACCCCAGGGGGTTCGGTATCCCCGATACTCGGTAAAATTCTGATTTCACCGGAGCGATTCCGATATCCAAATATAGGCTTCAATATATCAATCTTTATATCTCGACCATTTGAGACTCCTCGTCATGTCCGTGATCACATCAAGGACTCGAACAACCTTGGTACATCAAAACTATAAACTCATAATAAAACTGCCATCGTGGCGTTAAGCGTGCGGACCCTACTGGGTTCGAGAACAATGTAGACATGACCTAGAACTGTTTCGGTCAATAACCAAAAGCGGAACCTGGATGCTCATATTGGCTCCTACATATTCTCGAAGATCTTTATCGGTCAAACCGCATACGACAACATCGTTGTTCCCTTTGTCATCGGTATGTTACTTGCGAGATTCGATCGTCGGTATCTCCATCTCTGTTGGGGAGCGTAGTAATTTCAAAAAATTCCTACGATCACGCAAGACCATGGTGATGGCATAGCAGCGAGAGGAGAGTGTCCGTCCACGTACCCTCGTGAGACCGAAAGCGAGCGTTATAACAACGCGGTTGATGTAGTCGTGCGTCTCCACGATCCGACCGATCCAAGCACCGAGCGTCACGGCACCTCCGAGTTACACACGTTCAGCTCGATGGCGATCCCGGACTCGATCCAGCAAAGTGTCGGGGATGAGTTCCGTCGACCTGACGGCGTGGTGGCGATGTTGATGCTCCACCGCGCGGGGCTTCGCCTAAGCTCATGACGATATGACTTCTCCGGCGCGAGGCTTCTCCTAAGCTCGCGATGATATGACGAAGTGGAATATGGTGGAAGGGGCACCGCACGGCTAAGGCAAGATCCGTAGATCAACTTGTGTGTCTTGGGTGCCCCTGCCCCGTATATAAAGGAGCCAAGGGGAGGTGGCGGCCCTAGGGGAGGCGCCAAGGAGGAGTCCTACTCCCACCGAGTAGGACTCCCCCTCTCCTAGTTGGACTAGGATTGGAGGAGGGAAGAAGGAAGGCGCCGCCCCCCTTCCTTGTCCTATTCGGACTAGAGGGGAGGGCGCAGCCCACCTTGGCCTGCCCTTCCTCTTCTCCCATGGCCCATTAAGGCCCATGGACCTCCCGGGGTTCCGGTAACCTCCGGTACTCGATAAATCCCGATTTCACCGGAACACTTCCGATGTCAAATGTAGGCTTCCAATATATCAATCTTTATGTATCGACCATTTGAGACTCCTCGTCATGTCCGTGATCACATCCGGGACTCGAACAACCTTGGTGCATCAATACTTATAAACTCATTATGAGCTGTCATCGAAGCGTTAAGCGTGCGGACCCTACGGGTTCGAGAACTATGTAGACATGACCTAGAACCATTCTCGGTCAATAACCAATAGCGGAACCTGGATGCCCATATTGGTTCCTACATATTCTCGAAGATCTTTATTGGTCAAACCGCATAACGACATCGTTGTTCCCTTTGTCATCGGTATGTTACTTACCCGAGATTCGATCGTCGGTATCAATACCTAGTTCAATCTAGTTACAGTAAGTCTCTTTACTCGTTCAGTAATACATCATCTCACAACTAACTCATTAGTTGTAATGCTTGCAAGTCTTAAGTGATGTGCATTACCGAGAAGGCCTGGAGATACCTCTCCGACAATCGGAGTGACAAAACCTAATCTCGAAATCGCCAACCCAACAAGTACCTTTGGAGACACACTGTAGTACTCCTTTATAATCACCCGATTCGTTGTGACGTTTGGTAGTACCAAAGTGTTCCTCCGTGGCAGGAGTTGCATAATCTCATAGTTATAGGAACATGTATGGGTCATGAAGAAAGCATTAACATACTAAGCGATCAAGTGTTAAGCTAACGGAATGGGTCATGTCAATCAGATCATTCAACTAATGATGTGACCTTGTTAATCAAATAACAACTCCTTGTTCATGGTTAGGAAACATAACCATCTTTGATTAACAAGCTAGTCAAGTAGAGGCATACTAGTGACATCTTGTTTGTCTATATATTCACACATGTATTATGTTTCCGGTTAATACAATTCTAGCATGAATAATAAACATTTATCATGATATAAGGAAATAAATAATAACTTTATTATTGCCTCTAGGGCATATTTCCTTCAGTCTCCCACTTGCACTAGAGTCAATAATCTAGTTCACATCGCCATGTGATTTAACATCAATAGTTCACATCTATATGTGGTTAACACCCATAGTTCACATCGACATGTGACCAACACCCAAAGGGTTAACTAGAGTCGATAATCTAGTTCACATCGCTATGTGATTAACACCCAAAGAGTACTAAGGTGTGATCATGTTTTGCTTGTGAGATAATTTTAGTCAGCAGGTCTACATCACATTCGAGCCGTAAGTATTTTGCAAATTTCTATGTCTACAATGCTCTGCGGAGCTACTCTAGCTAATTGCTCCCACTTTCAATATGTATCCAGATAGAGACTCGAGTCATCTAGATCAGTGTTAAAACTTGTATCGGCGTAACCCTTTACGACGAACCTTTTTCACTTCCATAATCGAGAAACATATCCTTATTCCACTAAGGATAATTTTGACCGCTGTCCATTGATCTACTCCTAGATCACTATTGCACTCCTTGCCAAACTTAGTGGTAGGGTATGCAATAGATCAGTACCTGACATGACATACTTTATAGAACCTATGGCTGATGCATAGGGAATGACTTTCATTCTCTTTCTATCTTACTGCCGTGGTCGGGTTTTGAGTCTTACTCAATCTCACACCTTGTAACACAGGCAAGAACTCTTTCTTTGACTGTTCCATTTTGAACTACTTCAAAATCTTGTCAAGGTATGTATTCATTGAAAAACTTATCAAGCGTCTTGATCTATCTCTATAGATCTTGATGCTCAATATGTAAGCAGCTTCACGAGGTCCTTCTTTGAAAAATTCCTTTCAAATACTCCTTTATGCTTTGCAGAAT
>JAHIAM010001552.1:0-25057 GCA_021605205.1 Aegilops longissima
GGTACATCGTTAAATGGCATAAAATATAAAACAAAATGGAACTCAGGCCTAGTTTGCACTTTCATCAAAAATACAAAATCATGGCATACATCCCTGTAAATATGGCATGGCATATTACAAAACACATGTAGGACTCAAGTTCATAGGTCACATCAATCATGGAAAAAATGACAAAAGTGCATGTTACGATAAGAATCGAAACTAACATCACATAGCACTCTTCTAACAGCATTTAGGGCATCAAGATGAGCTCAAATGAAAATGATGCAATGAGATGAAATGATCTACTTTCAGGAGCGAACAATTTGATATATTACCGCAGAAAAGCGAACGCGATGACATAGTTATGGCATGATGAAAATGCATGAAAATATTACGAATCGGGGACTTAGTGGAATCGGGGAGGGAAAGAAGTCAACCATCCGGATCTCGGGGTTGCCGGGGTTAAATCGCGGAGATGGGGAGATGCGCGAGGCGGAGAAAGCGCCCGGCAGTCAGTCGCTGGATCAAGCGCGCGAATCTGGCGCTTGGCGGAGGAAGGCCAGGCTGAGGACTCACGAGCGTGGAGCCGCGGCCGCGGCAGTGAGGCAGAGCCGAGCAGTCGGGCGAGTCTGTGGCCGGAGGCAGATGACGGGCCAAGGCAGCAGAAGCGCCAGCCATGCCCTTCGAGGCTGCAGCGCTTGGCGAGTGGCGAGCTTCGTCGGGCCAGGCGGGCCGGATGGGCCGCGCACTGCAGCCTTGATGGAGAAGGCGGTGGTGGCGCGCCGTGGTTGGAGAGGGCGGCGGGGTGGCGTGGCGTCCCGGATTGGTCCGAAGCGCGTGGAAGCGCGGTGGGCGTGTCCGTCCGCCAGGCGGACACGTCCGTGCCTTGAGGAGGAGTTTGCTAGGGTTTGGACTTTGAAAAAATCGGGAGGGCACACATATTTATAGGTAGAGGCTAGGAGACTCCAAATGAGGTGCGGTTTTCGCCCACGATCGTGATCGAGACGACCGAGAGCATGGAGGGAGTTTGCTGGGTTTTGGCCACTTTGAAAGGGGTGTTGGGCTGCAACTCAAAGAGGGCTTCATGGTTACCACGTAACCGTTGGTATCAACGACCTCAAATGATCCGAAACTTGACAGGCGGTCTACGGTGCTATACCAAGGCCGCTTGGCAAACCTCGATCCATTCGAGACCGTTTAACACCCGCTACGAAAAGAGGCAAAAGAGGCGCAGGAGACAAAGGAGTGCGGATTGCAAAAGCGGACACGGGGAAAATGCTCGGATGCATGAGAGCGAACACATATGCAAATCGATGCACATGATGACATGATATGAAATGCAGATGATGACATGGCAAAGTGCAACACACAAGCACATGACATGGCATGCGGCGAATAAATGGAAGACACACAGGCGCGTCGAATCCAGGCGTTCACCGCATAGCCGACTAGGCCATGGACTTATGAGAGATGTCTACGGCACCATCACCATCTCGTCAACCTTGGAGAACCTAACGAGTGGTCTTTCCACTCCTAAACATGACGATGAAGACAGGCCGCATCAGATTTGTTGGGAAGCTTTACAAGAATCACACCTTATGTCGATGCACGGCGAGAAATTGTAGTGGTCAAGTACAGCCTCGAGAACCGCCTAACAACAATGCTACAGGAAAACACTAGTTTAGGACACGTGGCGACAAGGACACAACAACTAGATAGTTTAGCAATAGAACTTCGTCCTCAGGTCTTCTAGTTACTACGGCATGATTTTGAGAACTTCATCTCCACCGCGGACCTGGTTCTAATTCAAGCGAAACCGGATATTTTATTACTACCTCCGTTCAGAAATATAAGATGATTTTCGATATTTTACTCCATATATGACTACATATCGCATAGAAATGAGTGAACAAAGACACTAGAACATGTCTTAAAAGGCATGAGAAGCGGAGGATTACTTGCAATATCCGTAACACAGGTTACTCAGGCAAATATACCCTCTTCAAAGATAACATTGATGTTCATAAAGTAGTTGAAAGTAATCTATAAGAAATGGGTGTCAACCTCTGCATGTTTTGGTCAAAACAAAATTTAGAACCGTCATTTGGCACACAAAAATCACATGCATGATCACCCAGAAAGTTGTACTACTAGTACTAGTACGCGTGTTAGATGAAAAAACCACGATCAAGATCGAGAAAAGATCATCAAGAAGAGATATTACGGACTTGCTTAATGAGGGATCCGGAAGGGGGGCTTGGACAGGCGATGGCTTTGAGCTTATGCATTTGTAGTCTCGGCGGGGTGCTTGCGCTTCTTCGTACCATGAGCCTCGCGGTTTTAGCGAGCCATAGACATCACTTCAACGGTGCTCTAGCGTCCATCAAAAAGCTGTCAAATAGAAATAAAAGAAAATAAACCATAATCACAAACCCAAAAGAAGAGAGAGGGGTTATAGGATCAGTCTCGGGGTTGCAAGACCGGGCCTTGGCAGAATCAACACCATTGAAGCACTCACCTTTCCTTCTTTGGGAGAGAAGAACAATGGCAAAAGCAGGTGGGGTTTTCTTGAAGAAATGAGGAACAATATGAGGGAGAAGCGAGTGGGGTTTTTCTTCAAGAGGGAAGCTCGGAGAGAAGAGTGAAATGATGGTTGCTTCGATCATCCAACTTAATCTTTGGAAAGGAGGGTTTTGTGATTTAATGGCTCATTGGGCATTACTACGGTAACCGATCGGGGTAGTCTACCGTGCAGTTGGGTACTCTACTACGGAGTAATTTAGTGCATTCTTGGTGGACCCGATGCTTGGCTATCCCTACGTCGGCGAAAGTGAGTAGCAAGGTTCCCAGCGACCGTCGAGGAGGATCCGCATGGTCGGCGTGTCCTTGTTTTTCGAAGAAGAAAAATGATTACGACAAGTGTTTCCACTCTTATGGCGGAGTGTGAAACACGGCAACCACTGAACATACAGTGCTCCTACTACTAGGCATGTGAAGTGGTTCATGCGTCGGTACTACATAATCTTGTTGCTAGCATAGTAAGATATGGCGACAACAAATGATGTTGTCGTATGTCAACTATATGAACGAGTAGTGTAACATAGTACCACTTTTTACTTCCGATCGAGAATGAAGCATGAGATCAATATTAGCAGAACTAGGTCTGCAGCGCCGGAATCTGGTGCTCTGTACTCCACGAAACATGAACCATATGAAGCCGAGTCGGTGTTAGGCGGGGTGTATGAGCGGTGCGGGATGGGAGAAAAAGTTCCCTTCTTGACCCACTTTTGGGTGTTTGGCAAAGTGCATGAAGGGTGCATGAGTCCACACTAGTAGGTTAACACAAATACGAAGAGGAACAACTATATTGAGATGAGAATGCAACCAAACACACCCTGCGCTTTGTGCTACGTGACCTATCTGCATCGTCGAGTTTGATCAACGGTCATGTTCTTGTTGAGACATGGACATGCCCATGCGAGGGCGCCTAAACACCACGAAGTCCCTCTACTTATCGAGAACACGGCGTTGGTGATGCATGATGTAACCGCCCACGAGCCGCTCCCGGTCGGCGGGACCAGCTAAATCAAAGGCGGCGTCAATAGCACGAAAAGGATTCGGTGATGTAGCCCTAAGAGGATTCGCCCGGCAACGATGGCGGCAGCCATAACCCCTCCTTGTCAGCTCCGCCCCCACCATCAGCGGAGATGGCTCAGCTCCTCGGAGATATAGGTGAAGAAGGAGACCAGGTCGGAAGCCGCAACTTCGTTGAAGTCGATGGGGTGGTCGAGCGGGTTTATCGCGGCCCAGCATAGTCGCCTTGGCGCCAGCAGTGAGCATCGGCGGCCGCAACAAGTGCGTGGCAACTAGGTCCACCAAGTGGTGGCGATCTGGACCTCGTCACGGTCGGCCGCTCTCGCTCCGGCCGGCTCCTTGATGGCCTATCGTATCACCCACTTTCAGCAACGCCGCCCGGCGCCTCGAGCATCTTTGTGGTGGGCCTTGCTGTTTTTGAAGGTCGTGAACTCCCGCATATAGCGGAGGAGCATGGCACTCCTCTCCTCCTTGAGTTCTGAGCTCCGTCCTTGGCTCTGAGCTCGCATCCTCGGCCTAGAGCTCTGTGCGGGCCTCACCTCGAACTTCGTGATCTTGCACCGCCATGGCACTAGGTAGAAGCAATGGGAGAGGAAGCAAAGGGGGTGAAGCGGCTGAAAAACGCAATCTACGGGAAGGCGGAGGAGCCAGCCGAGGCGGGGTGAATCTTTTGGTTTTCACCATGGGAAAACACCGATCGGCGACTTTTCACATCGGTAGTAGTGGATTTTACAGGTGAGTCATCGTGACTAATTCTGCTTGCGCTGCTCGTCAGCAAAACATTAAAAATCTTTGCCGCGCTGCTGCTCCCTCGATCAAAAATTAAAAAATGTTGCGGCGCTGCTCCGTCAATCAAGAATTAAAAATATTGCCTTTGCCGCTGCGCGCAAAGACCAAACAGCGCCCGCGGTGGATATTTAAATTGACACTGCGGCGAGGAGCACTAAAAAAATACACTTCAGTGATGATCGTGTTTATCACGATGGGTCGCGTTTTTTTCATGCATGTACATCCATGACAAATTTATAGCGGAATCGAGATAGTCATACGTATTTGTCGTGAAAGTGTTCCATGACATTACCAAAATTATCATCACGAGTGTCCACTTCCATGACGATAAATCGTAGCGTCCGCAGAAGTGCTTTTCGTCAAGGGTGACCGAAACGTGGCATCCTCCGTAGCGAGGCATTGTTAAGCTATCGGGTCGGGTTTTGGATCCGATAACCCGTTATGAGCCCGAAACAATGGGGATTTTCACGTGTAAAATCATCATTGGCTGGAGAAAACTGCGTGTCGGCTCATCATTGGGACAGATGTCATCCACTCACTGAAACGGAAGGCGCCTATGATACGTCGACATGGGCCTACTCGATGGCCCATTCACAGTGAAAAGGCCGGCCCGTTTGACTTGGTCAAAAGGCTGGCGGAAGCGGGCCATGGAAAGCTTGATTATAGCGGCTTTGTTAGCATATAGCCATTTACAACCGTAACCCAAGGCCCGTTCGCGCTATCCGAATTAGGCCCGATGGCGTCATCGGGCCATCAATATAATTCAGCCCGTTTTCGCTTGGCCCATGTATGGCCCATGGCGTCTTCTGCCCATATGAGGCCCTTTGTAACTCTTGGCCATTGGCGGCCCGTGATAAACTGGCCCGTAATGAACAGTGTATTATTTTACATCCATTAACGACCCGTGGTGGCGGCCCGTAATGAACGATGTAAACTTTATATCCATTAGCGGTCCGTTATTCCGTTGGGCGTTTCAGCCAAATTAACTTCGGCCTTCTAAGGGCCCCATTTATTCTTAGGCTCATTTACGGACATTCGATTACTTCTTACCCGTTCTTGTCATTTTACGCTTGTGGGCCAAATTCAGCCCGTGCGTTCTGATCGACCGATTCTGTCATTTTCTGCGTGGGCCAAATTCAGCCCGTCGTTCTGATCGGCCCGTTTGTGGTCCGTTAGTCTGATGGGCCATTTTCATAGCATCACCTAATCTGACCTATTATGACCCGTTATGGTCAACCATAAAGCGTAAATTTCCATTATAGGCGTCTATGGCCCATTAAAAGGCGATTACAAGACACATAAATGGTCGGCCCATGGATCTACATGACTTAGAAGGCCCATGGATCCTGCCGAGTAGAAGGCCCATGGACACTCACGAGATGTAGAGGGCCCATGGATCCTGCTGAGCGTAGAAGGCCCATGGATCTGCGAGACCTAGAAGGCCCATGGATCTCTGAGGACCTAGAGGCCCATGGATCCTACGATCGTAGAAGGCCATGGTCAGGTGAGTTGGCCCCGTTTGAACGATATAGCATATTCAAAGAATTATCCTACTCAATACTATCACCTCTAAAAAGCATACACTATACAACAAGAGATCAAGGCATAGAAAGGTAGAATAATCCTACACTATACAATAAAGAAATTACAGACGATTATACCCACTTGGGCATTATGGTGCAACACGGTGATAATAAAGCATACACAAACAACAAATTACATACCTTTGAGCAAATCGGCTCATACATCATGGATGGCGCATCAACAACTCCATTTGAACTATAATCTCTTGAGGAAATAGGATTGGCGGATTCGAGATAGCACAAATTTCAGTGCGCAAAATCTCCAATTCCTTCATGGTTACCTCGGTGTCTTGTTTCATTTTTTGACTCCTGCATCTAATACTGCATGTCGGTCTCAACTTGTTGATTATCGTTGACAATCATATACAAGTTGTCTTTATACCTCTAGTTGATTCGAGAACATCGGCACTGTTCCAATTCAATCCATAATCATTCGTACTTGTGCATGCCGCGCTCTTTCGCATGATTTTGTGTTGATGTCACTTCATCTGAAATGTTTACGTAAGTACACATGACTAGGGAAAAAATATAGTTACAATAGTGAAGCGAACAAGACACTATTTTTGTACTACATGGCAAATCAGGACTAACAATAATTACCGTCACTTTCACAAAAAAAATGTTACCGTCATGAAGCATAAGCAGGTGATATTTTAAAAATTATAAAAAATATAATCTATGCAGCCTGCATCTGAAATCCCCTTAGCTCACCGGAGGAGCATGATGTTGGGGCCCAATTGAAAACAGACAAGTTACAAATTTAGACAACACGTTGCGTATAAGTAAGCAAGCATTTGGCCATTATATACCTCAATTAAAGTCTTAGGGAGCATAATGAACAACGGAGGGTTTCATACAAACATACTACAGAGGGGCAAAACTATGCAATCATTAGCGTAGTATAAACTAGATTGTGAGCCTCATGCAATAATAGTTGGTTAATAGACTTCAAAGCTTGGGCACACTTGGAGAGTAATTAAATGGTAAGGCCTTTAATTATGTCAACTAATAGTGATACAAGTACCGAACATCGAGGCATAATTATTTGGGCATCTCATTAAGTGAGGACAAATAAAGCAATTGAAAAGAGAAATTAACTATGCTGAAACAAACAAGGAATTGAACTATTGAGTTGCATCGGTGACTTACCTTAGCAGGTTGAAGAGGCTCAGCGCAGCTCCTACTTATCTTGCAAGGCTCCTTCCTAACATCTTGTACTTGGAAATCCTCAATCTTATCTTCATTGCACCCCCTCACTTGAGGTGACACAAACTAGTTACTCGTCTCCTTGGAAGATAAATATGCATACTTTCCGATCTGTGAACACAAAAGGATGATATTATAACAAAACAACACCACATAATGAAACATACCGCATCTCTTGCACTTGCACACAATGAAATGAGCATTTACTATATGCACTATGTAAAAACTAGGCATACCTTGAACTGGATCTCTAGGTACTCTTGGAGAGCCTCTTGTAGTGTACAACCAAACCTTTATGTCACCTATGAGTTAGACAAGGCCCCACTACAGCAGCCCTTAGTGTTTAAATCGTTGACAAGCTACTGTTAGAGTGTTAGGTCAAAAACAACAAGTAATCAAAGCAAACAGTCCAAGTATGGCTGGTTGATGCAAACAAGCAATTGAGCAGATGTGTGAGCAAATCTTACATATCAAGAAAGAAGCAAAGAAGGAGGCTTAAAGACCATCACTTGGTGACCAGATTTAAAGGGCATTTAAACATCATGTACAGCGTATGAACTAACATAAACATTGCATATTCAGATTCTACAATGGAATGCACATGTATTAGGTTATGCCATGTATGATGATGCCTAAATGTACGAGATAGCGAGGCAGAGGTGATTCATCATTGCACGCACAATTGAATTGCGAGTTAAGGGCGGTTCGATTCCGCCTTTCAGGGCATATTGTCAAAATAAGCCATAAAACATGTAAAGAAGTCATTTTTGAGTTATGGGCTTGCTTAACTAATTTTGCTTTGGAGGGGGTGTTTGGGTAGAACCTCACTAAAATTGAAGGAAGGGAATAGTGAAATGACTCATGTTGTGCGCCTATATTACACTCAAAATGCAACTGCGGCTGCGTGTCACACGACCAAGTAAAACAAACAACATGCAAGCATTCATTGCCTGCCCACTTGCATCTCCTCTACCCTTTCCCTCTACCTTGATCCCCTGCACGCAGCACTAGGGTTCCTCAGTGACCTTCGCCCATTGGTTCCATCCGGCCTGTCTCTCGGCGATGCTATGTCCAGCTAGGCTACATGGCCGGCGGGTAGAGGCAAATCTCCTGGCTGCTCCTCCCTCTGGCGCTGCCCTTCATTCTCATGGTCTCGATGGGCTGCTCCTTTGTGGTTAGTCCAACGCACTACTCAGTGGTGACTGCACAACTCTGGTGATGCCACACTGCTGGCGAAGGCACCTTATTCCCCTCCTCCTCCCGTGGCCATGGCCTTGAGTCTTTGTTGAAGGATGAGCTCATCCAACAAGGTGAGGATCTCCTCTAATTTTTGCCAAATTTTCATTCGATCCACTATCGATGAATTGCTATGAGCTGTACGCCTGCTGCTTTATATGATGCATTGCTATGAGCTGCTCCTGCTGCTGCTATATGATGGTGCTATGAGCTCACTTTCTTGTTGTATGATGAGTTGCTATGAGCTCTTTGCTGCTATATGATGAATTGCTATGAGCTTCTGCTCTTTCTGCTATATGATGAGTTGCTACAAAGTACACTCCTACTGTTGCTATATGATGGTGCTATGAGCTGCTCCTAACTGCTGCTATATGATGGTGCTATGAGCTACTCCCTTTTGCTGCTATATGATGAATTCCTATGAGCTTCTTCTTTGGTATATGATGAATTGCAGATGTTGCTTTGCTAACATGATGAGTTGCTATGAGTTATTCTGCTGCTATATGATGCTTTCGGTTGTCTTTGCTATATGATAATAACCAGCCACTTGGACCATCAATTTCAATAAATAATTGTTCTTCATTTAAATATGGGTCATGCGTTCTTCGTTTAAATTAGGCAATAGGATCTCTATGGAAAACATTGACCAAAGTAGATTGTGCCAAATAGATGGTATCTTTGTATTTGCATTTTGAGCAAATAGTGATGAGTCTATTTTCCTATCATATTAATTACCTGCAGGTTTAATTTGTGATGTTTGCAAGTTCAATTAATTTCCATATGGGCAGCAAAATGAAAAATATATATATAATGCAATCTAGACTTTCCTTGATCATACCAAAGATAAGCTGAAAAGCGCATGATAGAAAAGAATGGTTGGCGTATTACATGGAGTTTATATTCATAGGTGCTTATTTTCTTGGGATAACTCATAGCATACTCGATTGCGGCTATATCTCCCATTATTGACACGACTTAGAGAGCATAACACATTGAAAGCAATCTCATAAGTGAGGTAATCTTCACACAACCCATGTAATACATAAGGGAAAGAGATACATAGTTGGCTTACAATGGCCACTTCACACAATACATGAGTAAAACATTACATCATGCTGGATACAATCAAGGTCCACTCACTGAACCAAAATATAAGAAGACTACCCCAAATGCACACAGATCCCCGATCGTCCCAAGCTGAGCTCCCTCTTGATCCAGCTGAAGCGAAAATACACAATGAACAAGATCTTCGAGAGGCTCCTCCTTGAGCTCGGATCTCTCGTCCTGCAGTTTCATCGGCACCTCCAAACTGGTTTTGGAAGTATCATGAGTCAGGGACTCAGCAATCTCACACCGCGAATCAAGACTATTTAAGCTTATAGGTAGAGACAGAGTAGTGAGGTGGAGCTGCGACAGCAACTAGCATATATGGTGGCTACATTACGCAAAAGAAAGCGAGAAGAGAAGCAAGGCACGGTCATGAAGCTATTAGCGATCAAGAAGTGATCCAGAAACTACTTCGATCAAACATAACTCCAACACCGTGTTCACTTCCGGACTCTGCATGAGAAGAGACCATCCGCAGTTACACCTGTGGTTGATTTATTTTAATTAAGATCAACTTGGGTTTTCTAGCCAGGACATTAACAAATTCCCATCTGCCTCATAACCGTGGGCACGTCTTTGAAAGATAATACCTGCGAGGGTGTCCCAACTTAGCCATTATAAGCTCTCATGGTCAGCGAAGGATATTCCTTCTCACCGGGAAGACCCGATCAGTCTGGAATCCGGACTACAAGACATTTGACAGCAATAAAACAAGACCAGCAAAGCCGCCCGGATGTGCATGACAAATCCGATAGGAGCTGCACATATCTGGTTCTCGAGGGCACCGGATGAAGCAAATCGTCTGACAGCAAGCGATACCCCAAGTTGCCTCGGGTATGACCTTAAGTGGCTCTAATTTGGACCCGGCACTCGAAGAGCAGCGGCCGGGGGTTAAAATAAAGATGACCCTTGAGTCTGCAGAACCCAAGGAAAAAACTTAGGTGGCAAATGGTAAAACCAATGTTGGGCCTTGGAGGAGTCTTATTCAAAGCGAGTTGTCAAGGGGTCCATAAATCACCCAACCGCGTTAGGGACGCAAAATCGGGAACATAATACCCGATATAGCGGAAACTAGGGCAGCAGAAGTGGAACAAAACATCGGGCATAAGGCAGGCCTTCCACCCTTTACCAAGTATATAGATGCATTAATTAAATAAGATATATTGTGATATCCCAACAAGTAAACATGTTCCAACAAGGAACAACATCTCCATGTTCAACAAGGAACAAACTTCATCTTCACCTGCAACTAACAACGCTATAAGAGGGCTGAGCAAAGCGGTAACATAGCCAAACAACGGTTTGCTAGGAAAGGATGGTTAGGGGCTTGACATGGCAACATGGGAGGCATGATATAGCAAGTGGTAGGCATCGTAGCATAGGCATAGCAAAGCGAGCATCTAGCAAGCAAAGATAGAAGTGATTTAGAGGGTATGGTCATCTTGCACTGAAATCCCATAAGGAAGAAAGATCAAGTCCATGAAGAAGACAAAAAGGACATAGTCGAGCGAATCCTCACAACTCCGGAGCGACCGAAGCTAACGAGAGAAGCAAACGGAAAGAAGCAAACAATATGGTAAACAACCATCACATAAACATGTCATGATGCACAAACAAGTATGATGCATGTCGGTTTAATGAGGCATGGCATGGCAATATGCACAAACAACACTACAAGTTAAGTGGAGCTCAATTTGCAGCAGGTTGCATATTGACAAAACACCACATCACTTATTTAGTTCTCTCGATTAGGTACTCAACAATATTAAATGTTATTAAACATGGCAAGAGGTGAAGCATAAGTAAACTAACTATTTAGGCAAGTTTAAATGAAGTAGGAACAACAAACAACAATTCGGTAAAACCCCATATGCATATTTTAGATTTGGAACTGATCTGCCCTGAACACAATTTTAGAGTTGTTAAACATGCAAATAAAGTATACCATGTTAAACTAGGCATTTTCTACCCCATTTACATATAAAGTTTAATTAAAATGGAGCTCTGTTATTTAGTTATGAAATAAATCATTTAGCATGGCATTATGCAAAATAAACACAAACAGCATATTAAACATTTTAAACATGAATGAAAGTGGCATATTATGAAACTATATGAAATTCTAAGCACTTTACATATATAATTTGTTTTAATCCGATGCATGGTTAGTTAATTATTGATGCATGAACATTAGGGTTTTACATAAAACAGTTAAAACACAGGATAATTACTAAATCGCGGCAGTGAAAAAAAACATGACAGGGCGATCATGGCTGCAGACAGAGGGCTCGGGAAGCTCACTGCTGGGCAGGCCAGGTCGGTGGAGAGAGGCAAGCCGACTGCTGCACAGTTCTTGGCGTGGAGATGGACGAGGCGGCCTTGGGCCTTAGCCGGCTGAAGAGGAGAGCCAGGTGGGCGGAAAGGCGGTCAGGCGGAACCGCTCGTTTCACCTTCGCCTTGAGCAAGCGGCGATCAAACATGAGCCAGGCGCTCGCCTTTCTGCTTCTCGAGCAACGGCCAGAAGAAGAGATGCAGCGGTGGACTTAGCGCGATCTGAGGCTCGGGAGCGGGATGGGAGCGGAAAAGGCGGATCCGGGCGATGCCGCGGGAGGTGGCGGAGGCGGACCCGGGGCCCTTAGGCAGGGGCAGGGGAGGTCGTCCATGGCGGGGAAGAGCGCGGGTCGATCCTCTGGATCGGCGACGAGGAGGAAGGCAGTGCGTTGCAGGTCGAGGAGGCGAGAGGAGGCCGTGGGGTCCTGCTGGTGTTGCTCGGCGAGGAGCAGGTGGCGATGGAGCTCGGGCATGAGCTCCTGCTTCGAGAAAGGCAGCAGGGAGGCGGCAGCCTCGAGGATGAGAGGTCCCTGGCGGCGGGGCTTGGCGAGCCGGCGTCGAGGAAGGAGGAGGAGGTGAGTCATGAGGCAGTTCTGCTGGGAGCTCGTGGCCGGGACTTGGCGCCAGGGTGCTCGGTCGTTCTGTGAAGGAGAGAGGGCCACCGTGAGAGGAGATAGAGGGAAAAAGGAGGAGAAGAGGTCGTGGAGTTCGGCTGGCTGCTTGCTGCTTGCTTGCCGTGACATCTTTGGAGAGGTGCTCGAGGTGGTGCGAGGATCGGGGCGAGCGGGAGGCGGCTTGGTGGTGGAGCTGCTGGTGCAGGCGGAGGCTCTGGTGGGCGGAGAGGATTTTTGGATCGGGTTTGGCTGCTTGGTAGGTGGGAAGGATCCAGGGAAGCTGGGGCGGCTGATGGGACAAACTCCTAGAAGTTAGGGTTTGGCCTAATTTAGACTAGGAGTATTTATATAAGGAAAGAGGAGATTAGGATAGGTTTGGACCCTCCGATCGTGTCGGACGGTCGAAGATAAATGGCTTAGGGGAGTCCAACAAATAAGCGCAGATGTTTAATAGATGTTTGAGGATGATTGAATCCAACGGAGATGGCCAGAGCTGGTCGGTTGGGGAAGATTTGAGACGCCGAAGAGGGTCGGAGAGAGGTTAGGTGGTTTGACAGAGAGACGAAACATGGTTGATCTCGAAAGGGTCAACAAGCGCAATATAGAGAAGTGAGGAGGCGGCAACTACAGCGGATGCAAGTTTTAAAAACAATGACAGCAACAGTGCCGATGCAATGCAAATGATCACGATGATGAAATGCATGACATGAACAAAATGCAAAACAAACACAAACCCAACCACGAAGGAAAAATAATATCGCATCTCCGGAAAAGGCAAGAGTTGGAATTACGAATATGGAAAGTTGCATCCGGAAGCGTTACAAACTTATAATAACTGTCCCTAATAAACTTGGCTAATAGAAGCGGCATACAAATAACATGTCATGATGATTGCAATGGAGGAGTGGCGTACCATAGCACCTGCTGTGTGGGCTCACCGCTGCCTCTCTTTTTTTGTGATGTTCCATGAAGTTGCCACATACATATTGTACTTTTTCATTGTGTAACCCTATCGCAAGTTGACATGGCTAATTTCAAACATCTGTACATGATACTACATTGCATATCCCTGCGCATATTAAAACCACCAATTAACGATTGTGTGTGTACCATAAACTAGCCATGACTCTGTATGTACTAGACTGGCGGGCACTCTAAGGGAGCCTAATGTAGTGCTGCTTGGGATTCCTACATGCCACCCTCGATTTTGTGTAATGTCTTGCCCCTTCCTAAATATATATCGTTGTAGAGATTCGATTATGGACCACATGCGAGATGTATATAGATGCATTTTAAGTGTAGATTCACTCATTTTGCTCCGTATGTAGCCTATAGTGGAATATCTAGAAAGACTTATATTTAGGAGCAGATGCGAGGTAGTATCATGTATGACATCTATATATCTAATTTAGCAGCCAGTATGGTAGAAATCATTATGCACACAAAGGGATTCTTGGTGAAAATCCTAGCAAAACACATTTGGTGAGCCTGCGAACAATACAAGAGAGGCGGCGCTTACAAGATCTTAGCAATGCCTCGATCCGAGGATCACCCAGTTGGCCAAGCTATTAGATCGGAAGAAACATCATCCTTGTAGTTTTGCGGCTGCATAACAATGCAATGACAGAGTTAGTATATTTGAAGTACATCAGGCAGGTGATCTTTGGAATGGTTTAAAGGTGACAAGTACCTAGGCGTGGCGGGTGCTTAGCATCTCTCAGAACAGTGGGAATCAGGTTAGAAATATGCGAGATGACATTTCTTCTTATGGTGTCGGAATTCGATGAGGAGATCTAGAACCGTCGAGTAGAGTGTTTGTGGAGCGGCTCCGGTAGGGTGGACTATGGTGTGAGTAAAGCGGATGCATGGCCGTGGACGAGGCGTAGGTGAAGCTGCTCCGGTGGTTGGAGTAGAGATGGTGTCGGACGAGCGGATCTGCTGCCGTGGGCCAGGCGTCGGCTGCTCCGGTGGTTGAGTTAAGGATGGTGTCGACGATGCGGATATGCGGCCCGTGGGCCAGGCGTCAAGCTAGCTCCGGTGGTTGGGTTAAGGGTGGCGTCGATGATGCGGATCCTGACGTGGGAGGCGTCAGAAAGCTTGCTGGGTAGAGTTGGATGAGTGCGAGGAAGCGGATCTGCGGGCCGTGGACTTGTGAGTTGGCAAACCATGGCCTGGTAGGGTTGAGAATGGTATAGCGTGCTTCTCCGGTAGGGTTGGCGCTGGTGTCGGCGAAGCGGCTCCGGTAGGGGTTGAGAAGGTGTCCGTGAAGCGGCTCCGGTAGAGGTTGAGGAAGGTGTCGGTGAAGAGGATCGAGGCCGTCGGCCAGAAGGCGTCGGTGGGGCGGCTCGGGGGGTGTGGATGAAGCGTCTCCGGTGGGAAATGTGAATGAGCCCGCTGCAGAATGCGCCACGGTTAGTGAAGTACCGCCGGCGCAGATCCGGCGCCCGTGGACAAGCGAAGCCTTGAATGGGCTGTGGTATAGTGGTGGATGAGCAGTCTACTTGTTTCTAGGGGAGGTGGGAGGGGTAGATGCGGCCCTTGACGCAGATCCATGAGGTGGGCGCTTGTTGGCGATGAATGGGCTATATGTGCAGTGGATGAAGCAGTCTAGGGTTTTCGAGGAGGGAGAAAGAGGCGATGAAATGCAGGCGTGATGTAAGATGCTGCAGTGCTTTGTGGATTTAGTCGATTTTCAGGAGGAGGGGAGAGGAATGGGGGTGTCGGGTAGTGGGGAGACCTGAAGTTACCAAAGCAGCCCGACCTATCATGTAGATGAGGCGGTATTGTGGCTGTTGGTCTCCGTGCACCAAGGACAAAGGAGGATCGCATGCTAAAGACTAAGGTGGCAGAAATTTTAGAAGGAGGCGGGAGATTTTACTGCCCGCTTGGATCGTTAATATCCAGTTTCAACTAATTTTGGACCGTGCTAGTGGGAAGGTCATGCTAAAGCTGTGTACACGGTACGCAGCGTCAGCGATTAATAAGCGGTGTGAAGTCCACCCAGAAAAAAGACAATAACTTTCGGGATGATGCGCCGATAACTTGGACATTCACATAGGCGCGACCAATAATATCACAGGTGTAGAGTGGCGTTCACAAAAAAGGGATCAAGCGCTCAGCCTATGTTTTCTCATGTAAACAGAGATAATTTAGTGACATTGGTTTATTTACTTTAAACATAATGCATTGGCGATATTGGTGTGAAGCACAAAAGAAATGGATATTGTAGTTAGCTACTTAAAAGTGTTACCTCATATGATTACATAGCCTCCATTTCATAAATTGCGTGCCCGTTGAATTTATATATGAATATTACATATATTACTTCAAAATAGAAACTTAAATCATCAAGACTAATGAATTTGAATACAAGAGTAACAATGGTGCATGTGCATGATAGCTACATTGGTTGTTTGAAAGAAACATCACTGTAACTTTGGCATGCACAACTGAAAAAGGTTTATTTAAATAGAAAAAATGTGATATGTGAGTGTCCAATCTTTATAGCGTTGAATCGATATTGTACCTTTGCCCGCGATCTTTGTAGCGACCAGACAAATGGATCAAGTCTACGTGCTCGGTGTCATCCTGGATCGATAATCTGACACCACCAGATTGCTTGAAGGATTTATAGCAGGTAGCAATCACACACTTATTACATCGTTGTCCACAAGGGAACTGAATACAATAATATGGCTTAAGGCCATCTAATAATAACTGTGGAAGGCTTGGAAGGTAGCGAGTCCATCAACTCCAACGGCATCATGAGTATAGAACCACGACCTAACACCTTACCAAGTAAATGCGAAAAATGCACATAGCGTGAAAAGTTGCAGCCAGCGAATTGACACATGGAATATCTTTGGCAATGTAACACATAAGAGCAATGAATGAATAAGCCTATACTACATGCATATTTGGCTGGTGGTAAGGCTCTCGGTTGTTGCATAAAGCTGATTTTCCCTACATCAAAGGAATAATTTTATTTAACTATCATGGTGGTTGTTAAACATTGAGAATGGTTAATGACATCCTCAATCCCAATTAAAAGTACTCATCAAAACCCAATAACTTTTATTTAGAAGTAACATGTTGAGATTCACATGATATTCAATTAGGATACTCAAATTGTCCATAACGGGGACACGGCTAATCATGATTAGTTTATACACTCTGCGGAGGTTTTCGCACTTTTCCCCACAAGACTCGATCGCCTCCGCTTGGTTTCGCACTACATGGTGTTTGAGAAGCGGATGGCCGAGACATAGTCTTTCGAAGCGCTAGCACCTTACGTGTGGGTGAACCGTACCAACCTACATCCCTACATCAGCTAGCCTACCGTGGAGTTAGCACGACTTAGTCAACTTCTTGAGCCCATAATTGGCTTGTGGCTGCACGGAAGTTTCGGTTTGAATAATCTTATGATCCCTTAGAGCACAGGTGGCGGTCCGAAGAAATCTGGCAAGTCTGATGGAAACAGGTGCCTCAATCCACCCGAGATGTGTGTTTAGGTTGCCACCTTAGATAAACCATTAATTAATCAATCTCACATCTGTCATGGATATTCACTCACCCAATCCGTCTCTAGGCATAGCATGGCATGAACAAGCAAGCGTAGAAGTAACTCCCAAGGTTTCATAAGTAAAAGCAGGTAATAGGTACTACCTCAATCTACTTCCCAAACCCACAATTTAATTAGATCCTAATCATGCAAGTGTTTGAGGAATAGATCTAATGCATAAAAGCTGGGTATGAGAAAGTATGATCAAAGTGTTACTTGCCTTCTGATGATCCATGAGTCCTAGAATTGAAATAACAAGCGGCGCACTCAGGGTGATCTAACGCGGACAAACAACAAGCATACAATAAGTACTCATCTAATGCAGGAAATCTCGAATAAAAGATCTAACGAGAAAGTTCAACTTAGAACCCTGGTTGCAAAGAATCGAATCAAAACAAACTCCGAAAGTCGGAACTTCGAGAGAAGCGACTCGGTTTAGCGATCTGAAATTAGGTCAAAATTTCACAGTAGCAAAACTCTGTGAAAGTAGGTGTAGTCGGAGCGGCGGTTTAGTTCTGAAACTCCAGCGCTTGAATCACTGATTCCGATAAGCGGCGAGAAATAAAACAGTTTTGAAAATCAGATCCGAAATCAAATCGAGAAAATAACGGATTAAATCCGATTAAAAAGAAAAAGCGACGAGCAGAGTTAAATAGTGAGCGTTAGATTATGAGCGAATCAACGAATCGTTCATTGAAGCGAGCAGTTGGTGAGCGTTCGTTAAATAAGAAAACCAAAAAAAAAACCAATCTAGGTTTTTTTTAAAAAACATATATATATATTTTTAAAATAAGCGGCGGACGGTTCGAGGGAAAAAAACCGAGTCAGTAGCGAGGCGGCAGTGGCTACCTCGGTGATCATGGCTTGAAAAAGCTCAGGAGCTCGGGAGAAATGGCGAGGTCGGGGTCGTTGTGTGGCGTCCAATGGCGTGGCGGCTGGCTCAGCGTCGAGGCTCGGGTGGCGTCGGACTCGTGAGTGGGGTTTAAGGTGAGAGGGTAGGGGGTTATAAAGGGGGAGGCGGTGGCCGGCTTGGGGAGGAGTGAGGGCCGGGTCAGGGAGGGACTCGAGGCGTGAGGGGTCTCGTCTGTGGCGGGAGTCCATGGTAGGTGAGGAGGGCGGGAGGAGAGAGGAGGTGGGCAGGGCACAGGGCACAGTGGCTTGTTGTAGGCAGTGGGCCTCGGTCCAGGAAGCTGATATTTTAAATAACAATTAAACCAAAGCGAATAAAAAAAATACCAAGCGATCTCGGGTTAAATAAAACAAATTTTCCCGACTCCTAAAATGAGTGAACAAAATGAACTTTAAAAACAACAAACATGCGTAAAATTTTAAAATGCTCATTTTGCCTAAGCAAAATAAATCTTCCAAAACCAAATTTGGTTTATTTATAATACCTTCATTTTCCTAATTGTTTGGGAAAGTCATATTATTCCCTCTCAAAATATTTTTGTAGGAAAACTTTATGAAGATAATTTAAATAAATCAAATGATCCTATTTTCAAAATTTGGAAAATCCCAAATATGAAAATAATGAAACTTCAACTCTCTCGAGGGTCCTTGAGTTGCGTGAAATTTCTAGGATCGGAAAAATGCGAGAAAATATGATATGCATGATGACCTAATGTATAACATTCCAAATTGAAAATTTGGGATGTTACAAACCTACCCTTAAGATGAATCTAGCCCTCGAGATTGGGTTAACTAGAAAATAGGTGAGGTGGTCCTTAAGCAAAACTTCCTCTCTTTCCCGGTGGCTTCATCCTCGGTGTGGTGGCTCCTTTGAACTTTGCAAAACTTGATAACCTTCTGCGGGTAACTCTGTTGGCATAATCGAGAATCTTAAGCGGCTTTTCTTCATATGTCAAGTCATCCTTCAAGCTGAATTGCCTCCAATGAGTCTTTGTGTCTCTTAGCGGTACCTCTGCAATCTCGGGGTGACATTTCTTCAAGCGAGAAACATGGAATCGTCATGAACTCTGACATCCTTACGGTAATTCCAACTTATCGCAACTTCTCCCATGCGTTGCAAAATCTTATCACGGTCCAACGAAGCGGGGTGCTAACTTTCCTTTAACTCGAAGCAGCTTAACTCCTCGAGCGGGGATACTCGAGATATACTCTGTCTCCAACTTCATACTCAATCGCTTTTGCTTTGAATCGGCATAGCTCTTACATGCAGGTGGGCTACCTTGAGCACTCTCGAATCAACAACTTTCTGTTAGGACTCCTTAATCAAATCTGGTCCAAACAGCAGCGTGATCTCGGTTTAGATCCCATGACAATGGTGTCCTGCACCTTCTTCCATACAAGGCCTCGAAAGGTGCCATCTTTAAGCTGGTTTGGTAACTGTTATTGTAGGAAAATTCTGCATACGGCAAATTATCGTCGGCTAGATCCATAATCTAGTGCACAAGCTCTCGACATGTCCTCCAAAATCTGATTGACTCTCTCAGTGCGTCCATCGAGTACGTGGTTGGAAAATTGTCTTGAATTCAATCGGGTTCCCAATGTTTCGTGCAAGCCGTTCCAAAATTTGAAGTAAAGCGGGTTCCTCATACGATACAATGCTCCTCGGAACTCCGTGTAAGCATACAATTCTGGTCATGTATATCTTTGCCAACAGCGCTTTGCTATAGGTAGTCTTGGCTGGAATGAAATGAGCTACCTTGGTCAAGCGATGGGACTATGACCCAAATCGAGTCATATCTACGAGCGGGTCTTTGGCAAACCTGTGATGAAATCCATGCCTAGTTTATCCACTTCCATTGAGATGTCGGTAATGGTTGTAACAATCCTGCGGCCGATGTTACGCCTTTACTTTCGACATACGTCGCAAAATTGCTACATACTCCATAATATCCTTCTTCATTCCGGTCCACGGAAAATATTCTTCAAATCCAAATACATCTTGGTATTTCTGGGTGAATCGAAGGTGAATCAATGGGCTTCTTGTAAAATCAACTTCACGATCTACGGGTCCTTGGGCACATAAACACGGTCTTCAAACCATAGGGTATCGTGTTCATCCTCTCGAAATCCTTTAGCCTTTCCTTTGCTCATTTCTCCTTTATAGAGAACTTCCTTATCGCCTTTGGGCTTCTCGATTTTGTCCATCGATTAACCATTGAATCTCCAATCTGCTACATAGCCTCTCGGAACTATTTCCAAACATAGCTCTCGAAGGTCCTCGGCTAACTCATTGGGTATTCCTCCATCATTAGGGTTATTGCGTGGCTCTTACGGCTCAATCGATGCCTTTCGACATTAGCCTTTCCGGGTGATAATGCAATCTCATATCATAATCCTTGATTAGCTCTAACCATCTCCTCATAGAGATTCAACTTCATACGTGTGAAGATGTACTTCAAACTCTTGTGATCCGTATATACTTCACAATGATTTCCAATGAGAAAATGTCTCCATGTCTTTAAGGCATGACTGGCGGCTGCTAACTCCAAATCATGAGTGGCATAATTCAACTCATGGGGCTTAAGTTGTCGTGAAGCATCTGAAACAACTCTTCCTTCCTGCATAAGCCTGCTCCAAGTCCTCGGCGTGAGCGTCTAATACCTCATAATCCTTAGTTTGATCGGCAATATCAAAAGCTGGTGAGGTAACCAATCTTTTCTTCAACTCCTGAAAACTTTCCTCACAGTCCTCGGTCCATATGAATTTGTTTTCCTTCTTCAACAATTCAGTCATAGGCTTTGCAATCCTTGAGAAATTCTCAATGAATCTTGGTAGTATCCTGCGAGTCAGGAAACTCGAATCTCTCAAGCTGTCGTTGGTGCTTCCCATTGATTCTGGTCTCAACTTTTGTGGGGTCAGCTGCTATCCCTTCTCCGGATATAACATGTCAAGAAATCCAACTTCCTTTAGCCAAAACTCACATTTGCTGAACTTGGCATATAATTGGTGTTCCTCGGTTTCTCCAAAACCAATCTCAAATGTTCCTTGTGTTCCTCTTCATTCTTGAGAAAATCAAAATGTCATCAATGAACACCACGACGAACTTGTCCAAAACTCCATAAACACTTTGTTCATCAGGTTCATGAAATAGGCTGGTGCGTTAGTCGAGTCAAATGACATAACGGTATACTCATACAGATCCATATCTAAGTAGGTAAATGCGGTCTTGGGTATGTCTTGCTCCCGAATCTTCAATGATGGTACCACGATGCAAAGTCGATCTTAGAAAACACTTTGGCTCCTTGCAAGCGATCAAGCAGATCATTTATCATGGTAGTGGGTACTTGTTCTTGATTGTTACTTCATTCAATCCACGGTAATCAACAACCATTCTCAACGATCCATCCTTCTTCTCCACTAACAAAGCGGGTGATCCCCAAGGTGAAGAACTTGGCGAATAAAACCTTTATCCAATAGTTCCTTAATCGCTTCTAATTTCTGCCAAATCCTTTGCGGGCATCACATGCATAAGCCGATATCGGGCTGTTCACGGCAACAGCTCGATCAAAAACTCAATGTCTCTATCCGGGGCATTCACGGCCTCTTAGGAAATACATCAGGATAATCCTTCCCTGGTACTTCTTCTTGTACCACTCCGATAAGCAATTAACTTGGCTCTCCTCGGCTCGTGTGATACATACTTCATCCTTCTTCCTTACGGTGTGGTGAGCAAAATTGACCTTGTGGTACAATCTATGTTTCCTCCATACTTTGATAACCAATCCATTCCTAATATCACATCAATCCTTGGGATTCGGAACTATAGGTGCGAAGGAAAACATAGTGTCCAATCCTTAGTGGCGTCGATCACACCATTTACTAGCCATGTACTACTGCTCGGGTGAGGTTACTAGCATGGGTGACCTAAGGGCTTGGTTGGTAACTTGCTTATCCACAAATCCCTTGATATGTATGAATCGATGCAGTTCGAAAAGAACAAGCTGCGATAATGACTTAACAAAACTTACCGATTCTTGCATCGGGCTGATCTTCAACCTCCTCCACATCAATGTGGTTCACTTGTCCCCTGTTGAAAGGGTTGGGCTTCTTTCGAGCTTCCATTGCCATTTCCATTACGGCCTACAGGCGGTCATTTATAATGCCCGATCTTGCGGCACTTAAAGCAAGTAATGTGACTCGAGTCTACCTTGGATGGTGTGAAGCGGGTTGGTGCGGTTCATCCGTTGCTTCCTCCATTCCGTTCCCATTCTTGGTGCCATTATGGTTATCTGAATTACCTCCTCCATGGGTATCTTTGAAACTGAATTCCTGATTTAGGGGTATACTGAGGCTTCTTTGGGATCGAGTTATACTTCCCTTGTCCATACTTCCTTGCAGTTCTCAATTCTCTTGTTTCCTTCAATCATGAAGCTCGGTCTACTAACTCCTGGTAGTTGTTGAAACTTGCTACCATCAACGGCATCTTGAACTCATCATTCAGTCCTTCTAGAAACTTCTCTGTTTGCTCATGTTAGCCGTCATACAGGGCATAACGTGCTAATTTGCTAAAGTCATCACTCTTGGCCAAGTCCTTCCTCCTTGGCGTAAGTTGAAACTCACGCTTCTTCATAGCCATGGCTCCTCTGAAACATGGGCTGTCGAAACTTCTTTGGCTGGTCCCATGTGGCGGTGTCTCGAGGTAAGTGGCTGTGAAATTCTCCACCATCTTCTGCGGGTCCTTAGGATGGGTCAAACTTCACTCTTTCACCATCTGCATCCTGCGATGGGTCCTTCCTATCTTGCGGGCGGTCATACTGCCAATTGGCTCGGTGCTGGAATACCGGCGGGTTGTCTAAGAAGCGGTGATGATCCGGTGGTGGTTGGCGGTGGGTTGTTGTTGTTGTTTACGCAATGTTTGAATCGGGTGATCCTTGGATCAATTGGGTGATCTGGCGGAAACGAATCGGGTGCGTCTGGAGGCATCGAAGGGAAAGAAGAAATGTAGAATAGAATGAGGTCTAAGGAATCACTACCCAAATGCACATGAGCAAATGCACACAAATCACTTCATTCAATCAAACAAGGGCTACAGATCTAACTATCTAAAAGTCGTGTACTATAAAGGTTTACATGGAGGAATACTACTAATATGTGGGGACTTCTACTAATTTGAACGGTGGAAGACTCCATGATGTCTGCTCGACCGTCTTCAAAATCGGGTTCACTTGGATCCGAATCGTGTCGTCGATGTTGATGTAGTCGATTGGGTATTGACATCTTGGTCTTCATTCCGGTGCCAACTTCTTCTTGAGCTCTTGATCTCGTACTTAAGATCGTTATTGTGTCTTGCGGAGCTACGATCTCGTCCATTAGTCCTTCGTGTAGTCTTTAGTTCTTCTTCGATTCGATGATCCTTCCCTTTGCTTACGCAACTCCAACATGTCATTGCACATTTGGTTCTCTGGCGTCGAATGTCTGGTTTAACTCTGGATGAAAGCTGCAATGGACCTATCCTTCTTGGTGTTGGACGTCGGTTGTCATCTCGGCGTCAAATCTGGTAGATGGTGTCCTTGAGGTCTTCTTGATAGACTTCTCCAATCGTCCCATGGGGATGTGAGCTGCCATGCTCTTTCCCGGACTCAAGTGGGTGCCTTGAAAACACTATCTATAGGTTGGTGATTGGGCGAATGTCCTTCTGGAGCGTGAGCATGAATCTTCAGCGCTCCTCTTGAGGAGTGGCGTTGAAAGTCGGTGAAGCTTGGTAGTCAATGTTGGTGCTTAGTAACTTCCTTCAAGTGAAATCCAAAGGTGTGCCTTCATCCGGTTGGGTGTACTTGATCTTAGCGTCCTCATCCTAAGAGAGTAGAAAAGATGAGGAGTTAGAAAATGGGAAGAGAGGTAATCTATGGCTTTAACAGTGGTGCGTGTCCTCACGTCGGCGTGTGCTCCGATACCATTCTTGGACCAGGACCCAAATGGATCAAATCTCGTGCTCGTGTCATCCTGGATCGATAATCTTGACACCACGATCCTTGAAGGATTTATAGCAGTAGCAATCACACACTTATTACATCGTTGTCCACAAGGGAACTGAATAAAATAATATGGCTTAAGGCCATCTAATAATAACAGGAAGGCTTGGAAGTAAGCGAGTCCATCAACTCCAACGGCATCCTTGAGTATAGAACCACGACCTAACACCTTACTTAAATCGAAAAATGCATAGCGTGAAAAGTTGCAGCCAAAAACGCACACATGGAATATCTTGGCAATGTAACACATAAAACAATGAATGAATAAGCCTATACTACATGCATATTTGGCTGGTGGTAAGGCCTCTGATTTTTGCATAAAGCTGATTTTCCCTACATCAAAGGAATAATTTTATTTAACTATCATGGTGGTTGTTAAACATTGAGAATGGTTGAGCATCCTCAATCCCAATTAAAAGTACTCATCAAAACCCAATAACTTTTATTTAGAAGTAACATGTTGAGATTCACATGATAATCAAGTACAGGATACTCAAATTGTCCATAACGGGGACACGGCTAATCATGATTAGTTTATACACTCTGCGAGGTTTGCACTTTTCCCCACAAGACTCGATCGCCTCGCTTGGTTCTCGCACTTCATGGTGTTTGAGAAGCGGATGGCCGAGACATAGTCTTCGAGCGCTAGCACCTTACATGTGGGTGACCGTACCAACCTACATCCCTACATCAGCTAGCCTACCGTGGAGTTCCACGACTTAGTCAACTCGAGCCCATAATTGGCTTGTGGTGCACGGAAGTTTCAGGTTTGAATAATCTTATGATCCCTTAGAGCACAGGTGGCGGTCCGAAGAAATCTGAGCAAGTCTGATGGAAACCAGGTGCCTCAATCCACCCGGATGTGTGTTTAGGTTGCCACCTTAGATAAACCATTAATTAACAATCTCACATCTCATGGATATTCACTCACCCAATCCCGTCTACTAGCATAGCATGGCATGAACAAGCAAGCGTAAAGTAACTCCCAAGGTTTCATAAGTAAAGCAGGTTTACTACCTCAATCTACTTCCCAAACCCACAATTTAATTAGATCCTAATCATGCAAGTGTTTGAGAATAGATCTAATGCATAAAACTGGGTATGGGAAGAAAA
>JAHIAM010001553.1:0-58598 GCA_021605205.1 Aegilops longissima
TTGGGGGACCCTTGCGTGCGAAGATGTAGCTGGTGGGTCTCCGATCGGTGGGGAAACATTTTTTCCACGAAATCGGTGGCCCGTCCGATGGGTCCCCTGTCAAGTGGAGGAATAATTATTTTGCGCGTAATAAGGAGGCACTTCCTTGCTGCGGCGTGGACCCAGCTGTCAGCCTTTCCACGCTGATGCTCTTCCGATGGAAGCCGATTCGTTGACCACATTGACCACGCCAGCTTAGAGCACCACGGCGATGGACGAGCGGCGAGGCCTAGGAAGGGACAACGCTAAGCCGGGAACAGCGGCGGTGGATGCCCACGAGGGAGGAGTTCACTTCGTTCGAGGGTGAGTCTGCCGTTGCCCGCATGAATAACAAGGAGTGTGGGTGAGTAGAGGGATGGCTGGCGGCGGTGGGAGTAGTAGGGGCGGTGAGGCCTCGAGCATCGCGCCGGTTACACGGAGGCGAACCGCACGAGACCTGACGGCGGTGGTTTGGTTTGTCGGAGCAAGAAGACCATGGGTTGAAGAAGCACTACGGCCGTTGGATGGACATCGTCACGGTCCTTGAGAGCTAGAATCATGCATATTGACTAAGTTGAAAATCCCTCCGTCCCTGTTAGACTTAGTAGGCCCACAAGTCAGCTGGCACTATCTTTGGGTCCCGGCTAACGGTGGGTATTCATTTTTTGTGTGCGTAATGAGGCACTTCCTTGCGTGCGAAGATATAGCTGGTGGGTCCGAGCTGTCGGTAGTGGTAACGTTTTTCGCGAAATACAGAGGCCCTTTGATGGGTGATGTCGGTGGAGGAATCATTATTTTGCGCGTAATAAGAGGCATTTCCTTGCATGCAGCCATGGACCCAGCTTCGGCCTCTCCCGTCTGATCCGCCGGATGCATGTCGATCGTTGACCATGTTGACCAGGCAGCGCCCGAAACACCAGGCGGTGGGCGATGCGGCGAGGCCTAGGAAGAACATGCGGCAGGAGGAAGACTCGTGGTTGTTTCCCACGCGGAGAATACGGCTGTCTGTTTCTTGGTTAAATCTGCGTCGCGGAGAATAACGCGAGGTGTGGGTGAGTAGAGGATGGCTAGGCCAGCCATGAGGAATGCTGGTGGGCGATGAGGCCTGCGCAGAGAGAGGCCGGACGTGGGGAAGAAGGCAGGCAGTCCGCGGCGCTTGTTTGGCCGTTTGGACAGGAAGAGCGAGATTGAAGAAGCACGGCACGGCCGTTGGATGGCCATCCAACAGTCACTGCTTGTGCGTCAACCTTTTTTTAGGAAAGCCTCAAATCTGTGGAAAACAACATACAACCCATCTGCCATTATTTCTAATAATTTACAGCCCATTTGCTAATTATTAAGGTTTTTTTGGAGCCCATATTCTTTTTGTTAGCATTACAACCCATATTGTAGCCCGCGGTTAAAAAATTATATGAAATTTTGCATATTTGGTTGTGGTCGAACTGTTTTTAATCCGAAATTTGACTCATTCAAACTGATTTTAAAAATAAATGTATATCAATATAAAATCCAACAAATTCTCCACGCATAAAAATTAATGTAATTTAAAATCTCGAAATGAAAAAAAAGATATTTGAAACTAATTGCCGGTTTGATGTGTTTTAAAAATGTACAGCCCATTTCTCATTACTGATGGGCCATTTTCTCGCCAGACCGAATAAGCTCTCCTCGTCTTGAAAGATTTGCAGCCCAACAAGCCTGACAAAGCGACTTACTTGGCAAATCACAAAAAAACTGGGTTGTGGCCGTGGACCCAGCTGTCAGCCTCTCCACGTACAGTACTCTTCCGATGGAAGTCGTTCCTTGACCACGTTGACCACGCTGCACGGAGAGCACCATGGCGGTGGGCGGCGAGGCCTAGGAAGGGGCGACGTGGAAGCGGGGAAGGCAGCGGTGGAAGCCAGCAGCAGCGGAGAGAATGCGAGGTTCACTAGTTCGGCTGCGGTGTGAGGCTGCCGTCGCCCATGAGCCTGGCAATGATGGGAATAGTAGAGGCGGTGAGGCCTCAGCGGCGACATGGCCCGACCCGGAGAGCAGGAGCATGAGGCACGACCGGCGCTGGTTTGGGCGGCTGGAGCAAGAAGACG
Source organism: Aegilops longissima (assembly GCA_021605205.1). Classification (NCBI taxonomy): domain Eukaryota; kingdom Viridiplantae; phylum Streptophyta; class Magnoliopsida; order Poales; family Poaceae; genus Aegilops; species Aegilops longissima. The sequence continues at coordinate 2,106 of JAHIAM010001553.1, forward strand.
AGAGGTTGAAGAAGCACTACGGCCGTTGGATGGACATCGTATAGTCTTTGGAGCTAGAATCGTTCATATTGACTAAGTTGACAAAGCCTTCGTCCCCCATCAACTTAGTAGGCCTACAATCAGCCTCCCACCAAGGTGGGTCCCAGCTAGCGGGGGGTATTCATTTTTGTGCGTAATAAGGAGGCACTTCGGTGGGTCCGGTGTGACAGTGGAACGTTTTTCACGAAATCGGTGGCCCGTCGGTGGGTCCAGCAGTCGAGGCAAGCGTTTTTCGCAAAATCTGATGGCCCGTCCAGTGGGTCCCTGGCATCAGTTGGAGGAATCATTATTTTCCGCGTAATAAGCAGGCACTTACTTGCTGCGGCCGTGGACCCAGCTGAGACTCTCCACGTACATTATACTTTCGATGGAAGTCGTTCCTTGACCACGTTGACCTCTCCGCGTTCCGTTGCATGCATGCGTCCATGGGCGTGGTGCGTCCCCACTATCAGCCTCTCACGTACAGTCATCTTCCGATGACTCTCGGTTGTTGACCACGTTGACCACACCGTGCCGGCGCAGGCCAGGAATGGAGCGACCGGAGATGGGAAGGCGGGGCGGTGGAGTCGCAGATGGAGAGGTGGGAAACTTCTTTGGTTGTGTGCGTGGCAGCAGTGCCAGTGCCGCCCGCAGAGGCAGGAGCAAGAATAGAGGTTGAAGAAGAACACGGTGTTGGATTAACATCCAGCGGTCCAGCTGCTAGAATCATTTGTTGATTAAGTTGACAAAGCCCGTGCGTACGCGTCGCTTAACAGGCCCTAAGTCGGTCACCAAATCTGCCGGGTCCCGGTATCAGCAGGATGAATATTTTTTCGCCAAAACAAGGAGGCACTTCCTTCCGTGTGAAGATATAGCGGTGGGTCCCAGCTGTCGGTGGAGAAACATTTTTTCAGCTTAATAAGGAGGAACTTTCCTTGCGTGTGACCATGGACCTCGTGGGTCCCAGCCGTCGAGCTCTCCACGTCTGATCCTCTTCCGATGACTCTCGTTTGTTGACCATGCGCACCGAACACAGAGGCGGTGGGCGAGCAGTGAGGCCCCAGGGGCAGGCGACTCGGAGATGGGAAAGCCGGCGGTGGAGTCGCAGATTGAGAGGAGGAGAAGGGTTATAACTGGTTACATTGTGGCGTGGGGCTGTAGTCTATGGAGAATAACATGAGGTGTTGAGGGTGGAGGATAGCTGGCCGGCGGTGGGGTAGCGCTTGCAGCGATCACGTGCTACAGAGCCGCTAGCCGCGGAGGCGGACCGGCGGTCCCTGGCGGCTGGAGGAAGAAGCCGAGAGATTGAAGGTGCATGCGGCGTTGGATATAAATCAATGGTTGTGGAGGACACAATCATTTGTTGACCAAGTTGACAACGCCCTGCGTGAAGCCGACCTATTGGCCCACATGTCGACCTACAAAATGTGGCATATATTTAACCCATGTTTTCTAGAATGTCAGTCCATTTGCTGGGCTGGGTGAACAAATAATTTAAGCGTCAATCAGGCCCATTTATATTTTCTAAGAAATCCCAGCCCATTTGCACTTCCTTGAAATACACGTATTAGGTGGGCTCGTTATATATAATGTTATGTTAGAAGGAGCAATTAATATCAAAGAATAAACCGGAGAGGCACATATATATATATATATATATATATATATATATATATATATATATATATATATATATATATATATATATATATAATTAAGAAAAGCTTATTATTGCTCAAAATAAAAATGAGTAGCGTTATTATTAAATTGGTCCTTCAAAATCTTACTTAAGCTTTTATGCATAATCACCAGGATTTTCCTTGCACTGTGAGTCAAAAACAACCAGGATTTTCCGTTAAACATTTACTTTTATAAGTTAATAACACATGGGATGTTTTATAATGTATATATAAGTCTCTATAAAATATACTATAATAGTAATAATATAAATATATATGTGGTTAGAAGGAAAACATAAATTGGACACATCATTACTTTTATAAGAGACCTGCGTTTTATACCCACGGTAGGCATACTAACAAGTTCACACACAAATACAACAGAAAAGGTAAACATTCATATCAAACTCAGGTTCACAGGACACGTTCATATTCATAGCCAACATTCACTATCAACAACTCAAAAGATTCATATATACACAAGCTCAGCATATCTATGCATCCAAATGATTGATAGATCACACGACAATATTCATACATAATTCACAAAAAGATTCAGATATACACATGTTTAGTATGTTTATGCATCCAAATGATTGAGATCACAGCCAATATGATCCATGGACGAACTTTAATTACCTAGGGTGCAGATTGGTAAATGGTGTTCAGGTACTTCTTGCTAAAATTAGTTCTTGTGAGTAAACTTTCGAGTACATAAGAGCAACCAGACAATCTGAACTTTGCTTGTAGGTTTATCCTCAAATAGTGGCCTTGTGCGGGGGAGGTTTGAGCAACTTGGCCACTACTTTCATCCAACTAGTTCTTGGCTCATCTTGGTCATGTATCTGCCAAAATTCTACATTGCGGACGAGAAAAAGGCGGTTGAGAAAATGAACCACCCAAATTTTTTGTGCAGTTCAAGCTGAAATGGAGCATCCTTGGCGTCAGACTGATTAAGTGCCGAGATGAATATCTGCGTCAACCAACATGCGGAATCTTTAGACTCCATGCCATATAGTTCGCTACCATATGTGCGATAACCAAAAGGCACAAGTTGGGACAAAAGGCTGGACTGCGTTTTCTGGGCTATGCACCAAGCAATATTTTGGCGTTCACTCTCCTAATACTTGGAGTTTGACAATTGGTTGGCGCGGTTGATACTCGAATGAATATAGGCACTTCTTGTCAACATCGATGCTTGTCTAAGTGAACTTTGGAGTACATAGCAGCAGCATAAGTACTGTCCATCGATCATTTTGTGCAGTTCTCTGAAATCACCCGATGTAATGATTTGCACTGCGAGTTCAGGCTCAAATTACTCCTTTATGAAATCGGCAAACAGTAGCACAATACCAAATTACCAATACATATGACAGGCACAATAATCAGGATAAAGACCAATACCAACCTGTGTGAGGTAGCATATCAATTACTATTTCCTTTGTGGAAGCCGAGATAAATAGCGGTAATGACAAAAGGAAGAAAGCAAGCGGAGATTAGCGACTACGAGAGGAAAGGGCGGAAGCTGTCGAGGCAATGAAACACCCAAAGTTTTGTGCAGTTCCACCAAAATCGAGCATCCTGTTGGCACATATATTGAGAGAGTGAGATTCTGTAATAGTGGGACTAGTTGATGAAACATACACTAACAAATAGAAGCACCCTCATTATCTTAATGGGTAAAGTTAGCAACATAGTAGTCTTGCTTAAGAGAGGTATTAGTTTATTTAATCGGTGCCAATTAGCTCAACTCAACACTCAAAGCATTGCCATTTATCATAGGTTGCAAAACTTAAAAGTGCAAAGATAAAGGAGTTTCTCATGACAGTAACGATACAAATAGAGATGACGACAAACTAATATGGATGAAGGCCTTAGGCCCGTACCAACCTGAGAAAAAAGCTTATTCATGTAGTCCCATAAGAGATGATAAAGCACTCAATGGAATCACACAATAGTATATATTTTGTGCACTTCAAATGTATGGTTGAAATCACTCTTGTTTACGATCTTTGAGATTATATCAAAGATTATCAAGAACTTCCAGTGAGTTAAAGCCTTGGCTGGGATCGATTCATTGTATTGTCTTGTGTAGTTCCACTAAAATGTATGATTGGCACAACATGATCCCTGTTTGCACAAGTAGGAACAAGGTGAAACCTTCATTAGCTTAGTGAGAAAGGATAGGAAGACATTAGCATATTACTCAAGCAGTAGCATCAAATTCATGATGGACAATCATAAAACATTGCCTCATTGAACCAATGGCAATAAATTGACATGCAAAACAATAGCACTATTATGTCATGACACTAATAATATTCCTCCTGCTCCACCACATGATTCACCTCCATAGACAAACATTCACACGTACATGATTCAGCATAGGGTCCTACTAAAGATTTGTTTAACTCCAACAAGAAAATTAGGCGGTAATAAATTAGTGGTACTTAAGTACTCCTAATTAATTAAGTGAGACAACAAGTGGAAGGGCTCCACGGAGGATGCGTCTCACATGTAAGGTAGTCGTTGCGGAGCCCTTGAATGGCCTCGTGAGGCCTCAGCTTCAACAAGATTGCCTTAGCATTTATTCTTCTTCTTCTTCCTCTTCATGCTCTGTTTCTCTTTCTCCTCACCAGTTGGTGAAACCAAGTACATGATTGGCCTTCTAATTCAGAATTGGTTTTGTCGGTGAGGGAGTACAAGTGTACTAGTAAAAAACAACATTATTTTCTCATGGCGTCGGAAAATAGAGATGAACACATGCATTAAATATCATTCTTACCTAAAGGAAGGTTATGGCGTAATATGGATGATGAGGATTGGAACACAGATCTCCTTTGTGCAGTTCCACCAAAATGAACCAACTGTTCCATTCGACATTCGATTAAACAACACAAAAGTCACTTCTTTTAAGAAGAGTTTTGTGCAGTGCACAAAAGGTCTATGACAACCGGTGAATTGGATATCCTGTTTGCACAAAAACCTGAAGGAAACAGATTAGAGTCTCAAACAATTATAGGCAAAAACATTTGGCTAAACTTGTCGAGTCTCAAACAATTACTGAGCAAAAACAGTGGCATGGCTTCATTTTACCGGGGACATTATATTAAGAACAACTAAGGCTGCGTTAGGTTCACGAGGTTTGGTGCAGGATTTTCGTAGGAACACAATTCCTCGGTATTCTTTCCCTTCAACCGTTGGAACATGGGAAAGGTGAATAGTGTTTCATAGGAAAGCTGGTGCAGTAATCTTGATTCCATAGGATTAGAAACATCCACGCGCTGCTCATTTTTGGCGGAAGCCGAAAGCGGCTTCGCTGCCATGCGTTAGACAGGTTCTTTGTCTTTGTGTTTGCGGAATAAAAAATCAACCTATGTGTGGTATGTGAGGTGAGGACAAGAGTAGTCCTTTGTGCAGCTGAATAAACAAATAGCATCTCATCTTGCCAAGCATGCTACTCTAAAAAACAAATCTGTACATTTAAGTAGTCCATCCAGACACATTCTCTTGAGAGTTTCCTCCGGTTCGCTGTTCCATAGTTTTATACCTACATTCCTTTCCTATTCCTCTATTTTCATCAAGATCTATGTTTTCTGCCCTTTATTCGGAGGAGCCTAAATATTTGGTATAAGGGCATGGGATAGTGGGTGCACCAGTGATACAACACCATGTGCGTAAGCAGGGGCATAAAGTGGTGATTCATAGTTTGTTGCCCGAGAAACAAACATCCAAGAAACATATCTGGGTTGGTCCCATTTTTGTTCACTCTAGCCACCTACTCCTATGTGTGGATAGCAAATCTAGTCTGGTCATACCCTGTGTATGCAGCGTTACCTATATTTCCCTTTTCGACCAAGAGACGGTTGGATGACGATCTGTACTACTTTCACCCCTTTCCTTCCTGTTTGTACCAAGTCCGATGTACATACTAAATTCCCCACCCCACTTTATTTCTTGTTTGAACCAAGTACTCCCTCAAATCCGGAATTACTTGTCATCAAAATGGATGTGTCTAGAACTAAAATACATATAGATACATCCATTTCGGTATGACAAATATTTTTGAAACGGAGGGAGTACAAATCGACTCCATGAAGTAGCTTTACCTCTAACAATAGAAGAAGAAAATAGGTGACGTTGGACCATCCGATCAAGAGGGCTGAGAGGTAAAAAAAATAGGTGATTGTTTTTTGAGATAGCTACCGCTTGTTCCAAGTGAATTATTACTGGTGTGCGAGTCGCTTTGTATCGTTTAAATGCAGTACTACAAGTCCCTCCATTAAATGAAAAACCACCCCTCGTAAAAATTGTGAACAAGCCCACGGCTAAAATTAGCGGAAACGTGGGTTGCCCCAACATGCATTATTATTTATATTTTCTACTCCCTCCGTTCCTAAATATAAGTCTTTTTTATTAGCCACACCTAAGACAAGAAATTTTTTTATTAGCAGTGAACCCCACATGTCATAGACACAAAAATTGTGGCAAGATTCCCTTAGGCAAGCCAAAGTGTGTCTAACAATTTGAGCAACTCAGGTTAGGCAAGTGTGGCAAGTGTGGGAAAAATAATGTGGCAACATAAGACAAACATAGTCACAATCCAAACAGCCCCGTAATTTTTTGTGACATGCATGAAAATTTGGTTAGTTAAATTTATAGTCAAAATTTGGCAAGGTGCATCAAATCAACACATGCAAGTATCAAAAGGAAAGTCACGGCATGCATGCATGCGTTGTACTCCCTCCGTTTCCAAATATAAGTCTTTTTAGAGATTGCAACAAGTGACTACATATGAAGCAGAATATGTCTACTCCTACATACGAAGTAGCCCATTTGAAATGTGTAAAAAGACTTTTATCGAGTGCAGTGCTTTGATGTGTCGCGTCAATTAGTTACAAGACCGAGAAAATTTGATTACTAAAGCCCTCTCCCTCACGGACTGAGCTCCGGTGCCTTACTTACACTGCCTTTGGCTGCATGAGGGAGGGCCAACCACTGTTGGGCCCACCTATCATAGGCATAAAGCAAAGCGATAGTAAACTTTCTCTACGCTATCCCTCTCCTTATGAGGTGGGCGGACATGCAGCGATGGATTCGATCTTGTAGAAGTAGGAATAGCATCATTGTTCATCTTCTCGAAAGCGAAGCGAAAAGCGCAACCGAGCGTGGCGATTCTTGACGTTAAGTGGTGCGGTTCCTTGACTACGCATATACTAGCTAGGCTCTTGCATGAGAAAAATTGCTACTCCCTCCTTTCCGGTTTATAGTGCTCAATTCAAAATCTCACCAATCAATGTAGATGGTGAGTGGTGGAATAGAGTTTGTAGTTTTGCAAAAGCACCTAATTAATGCTCTTGTTTTCCTCAAAAAATTATGTTTATCAATGCATTAATTGCAATGCATGCATGCATAAAGTACATGCATTGGTCAAATTTCTCTTAATACTTGCATGAAATGATTTTATACCTTGGAATCTGAAAATGTGATGGAAAACAACCAAATTGAGCCTTATAAAATGGAAAACATAAAATTTTGAGATAAGCCCTATAAACCGGAAAGAAGGAGTATTGTTTAACAATTAAACTCCATTATCCATTGGTTGATACTCATTACGCATAGGTCCACAGCGCTTAGCACGTTTCCTCTGGGGTCACCAATGTTTATTTGCTAATTAGTATCATTGCATGCAATGAACTAGCCATTGCAAGTCATTAAAAGCATGCACACCTCTCATCTCTTATTGGTTGATATGTCAGAAACAAGAAACAAGGTAGAAGTTAATGCACCGCGCCTAAGTGTTTTGGGACTATTTGGTTTTGGTAAGATGACTTACACACCTTAGGCGGAGGAGTAGTATAGACCTGTAAACCGGAAAGGGTATTTGCCTTTCTAGAGATTTCAACAAGTGACTAGACTACACGTGTGCGTACCCCTCCTTCCGGTTTATAGGGCTCAAATCTCAAATCTCATGAACCAAGGCATTTTGCGATTGGAGGAATGTATCTCATACTTTACAATACTACCCTAATTAAACTCATGCATTAATTACATAGTTCTCTCATTTTCCTCTCCGCCTTGGTCGCGGTGCACAATATTGAGCACTCCTATATGACTAGCCGCTCTATCTACATGCGGGACATTTCAAAGCATCCGGGCCCGCGTGCCATCCACCAAATCACAGCGAGGTGCTATAGTGAGACTCACTGTCACCCGGTGTGGCCGTCATGACCCGTCATATCACAAAACCCACACCTTTACGGCATTGGTAAGGTGGCCTCCAAGATTGGATTGGGCGAAGCAACCATCATTTCCTTTGGGCAGCTCGTTCAAGCCCTTTCTTCCCTTTCTTGAAGAAAACCTCACTCCAGGCTACTCACTTCGCCATTTTCTTACATGTAAGGCGAAGGAGGATGGGCGAATCAGTTATCTGCTATATTTTCATTCAAGAATCTTCTTTTTGTGAAGCACCGACCGATTCTCACATCCTATTCTTTTCCCGTTTTCATTGCGATTGTGGTTTCCTTTCGATTGCTTTTTGTTTGTCGGTTCATTGATGGATCACGGAGCACTAGGCAAAGAGTTGCGGCGGACAACCTTTGGAGGCAGCGATCTCTCGAAGCGAGCACCGACCAGCGAGTTGACCATGTTGGCGGGCCAACCCATGGAGCGAAGAACTCCAAGAAACAAGCAGCTGGCCCAAGAGTTGAGGATGTTGGCGGACGAACTCCTCAAAGAAAGTTGGAAGAACAGCAAGGGCCCCTATTGTGCCTACCCCAGGGAACTCGATTACCACCTATGTGAGGCTCAAGACCGAGTTTGAGGAGATAGTCGCCGTTGAAGCGGTATTCCCAGGCAAGGTGATGGCCCCATCGAGGGCGAGGAGATGGCCCCGGAGATGAGATCCCGATGAGCTGCACAAGGTAAAAATAATGGCTTATTACCATGATTGTGGTTTTGATTATTTGCAATGTGCTTGCTAATATGTTAGGGTTGTGCAGGTGCGGTGGGCGTCCTTGATGATTTCGATGTCGTGGCCGTCTGTTGGCATCGCCGGAGATCGATTCGATGCGCTGTCCATCCGTGGACATCGCCCGAGATTGATTCGATGTCGCGGTTAGTCCTGCGGACATCGCCCCAAAATGATTCCCATGCAGCTGTCCATCTTGTGGTCATTGCGAAGATCGATGACAAGAAATAGTTGGTCGCGCTAATCCTTCAAGGTAGTTTGCATTGCCTGTGTTTAATTACGAGAATGATCGTGTTATGAAACCATCTTAGGGCTAGTGCCTTTGTCTTGTGTGGCGGATCTTGCTACTTTTGTTTGATAGTGAATCATGCGAACCCTCTCGAGTTATGGAAGCAGATGTATCCTCACCAGCTTTTGATGTAATATATGGCATTCTTAGATGTAAGTTTGAACTGTTTATCATATCAGCGAGGGCTTGTTTGATGATTCTTTGTGTTAGTAGGATAGCTACTATGCGAGCTATAGTACTTGCAAAACACTCATCGAAGAGAAATGTTGGGCTGATGAGCTCGTGTGAATGCTTATACTTATCCCTCGTCGATCGACCAATAGCCCTAGCTCCTAAAATTGTAGGCTTAGGATCGATCAGACAATAGTTGACATACATTCAGGCCTCATTTGGTTCATAGGGTAGGAAAATCGTAGCAAAAGTACAGAAGAGCGTGCAACACAAAATCATAGCGGTCTGAGGCGTACTCCCTCCGTTCCAAAATAGATGACCTAGGCGGGCTAGTTTGGCCTAGTGGAGTTTCGGTGATATGGCGTGGTGCGGTGCCATCCGGTCTTGGCGTGTGGTAGCGATATTGCGGGTACGATAAGTTTTCTTGAATAAGCGGAATTCAGCGAAGTCATGATGGTTCCTTCGTCCGAACAACTTACGATTGGGAAAGGTTGGGCCTGCGATACGACCGGGGTAGAACAGGATAAGTTTTGTGCATGGCAGGTGGACCAGGATGGTCGGCGTCCCACATGTCGGCGAATGAAAGTATTCTTTCCGATATAGAGGGCGAACAGCAGTATTCATTGTTTATTTTGATGAAAGCTATTGTCTCCTTTATTCTGACGTGGAGTGTGAAACTGACAGCCTAGTGAACTTGGCATGTGCACCCTCCCTCCTTCCTCATGTAATGCCCATGTTACAGCTTTTCTCACTTTCTCTCTATCTATTTCCTCTCAAATGTTTTTACCTTTCTTTTTTAAGACACAATTGTTTTTATGCCTTTTTTAGAATTATTTTTTATACCTAGGAACACGTGTAGAGGCGGGCTCTTGAAGAACCCTCCTTGACTTTGTCAATGCCTCTCTCTCCTCCACATAAGGAGTACTATGCATGCATGCTTGGCGGGCAGCTGGCGTCTTGAGGGGCAGGCGGTGAGGCGTGCTCGAGGCGGTTCGGACTCCAACATGGCCCTCACATTATCACCATATATTTCTTGGAGTCCGTCTTGTGATGGGTGGCGATCTCTTCTCCCTCCCCATTTCTCTCTTCTCAATGCCGACACCATGGCGATTAGATTTGGCTATCAGCGGTTTATTCAATTCACGGTCCCACATGTCGGTGAAATTGCAAGACAACGCGTGTCCCCTCTGGTGGCGGTGTGCGGCGGATTTGTCGAGGTTGCAGCGTCTGAATCGTAAGTGTGCGCCTTTTCCTTTAGAACTTGCGAAGCGTAACATTTCGCTTGATCGATCGATAGAAATCTAGAACAAAATAGCGAGGCGGTTGAGGAGTCTGGATTAGGGGTGTCCGGATAGCGGACTACCATCATCAACCGAACTATCATTTGCGGACTATCATCATCGACCGGACTCCAAGACTATGAAGATACAAGATTGAAGATTTCCCCGTGTCCGGATGGGACTTTCCTTGGCGTGGAAGGCAAGCTTGGCGTCTGGATATGTAGATCTCCTACCATTGTAACCGACTCTATGTAACCCTAGCCCTCTCCGGTGTCTATATAAACGGATGGCTTTAGTCCGTAGGACAACAATCACAACAACCCTTACAATCATACCATAGGCTAGCTTCTAGGGTTTAGCCTCCTTGATCTAAATGGTAGATCCACTCTTGTAAACATCCACAATATCAATATCAATCAAGCGGGGCGTAGGGTTTACCTCCATCAAGAGGCCCGAACCTGGTAAACATCGTGTCCCTTGTCTCCTGTTACCATCCGCCTAGGCGCCTGATTCGGGACCCCCTACCGAGATCCGCGGTTTGACACCGACATTGGTGCTTTCATTGACAGTTCCTGCGTGCCGTCACCGATAAGCTTGATGGCCTCTTCAATCAACAACGCGCGATCTGGGTGAGACCTTTCTCCCGGACAGATCTTCGTATCCGGTGACCGTCTGCGGGCCAACTCCCTTGGCCATCTGGAAGCGGTCGAAAGCTTCGCCCACAACCCGTCGGTCAGGTTTGAGCTTTAAACTTCACGGCCGATATCCGCGAGGACTTGATCCTCGATGGATCTGAGCCCTGACCGATCGCGACAGCGCTGTCACGATGGGGATGACCTAACTCTGCCGCGGACAGCACCTTGGAGGCCGCACCGGATCCGCTCCGACTCATAGTCGGAGCCGATCGCTCGAATCGAGGGCTGGCTGGACACGCCTCGGGAACGCAATTCCCGACGATGGGCGAACACTTACCTTGTCCCACGTAAAGCCCATGACTCCGGTGCGGACTCCCTTCCGGACACGAACCTCCTGCACCCCTGCTAGTCGAATCCGATTGGCGCCCGATCATGCCGAATTCACCGCTGCGGACGTCTTTCCTTTTCGCCCTTGGCGATATCATAAACTCATTGAAGCATCTCTCGCTATCGAAGAGCCACTGGCTGAACTATGGCGAAGCGGTTGGGAAGCGGAGGATGAAGAAATTCGGATCCACCACCACCCTTACGTAGCCACCGTCGGCGACTTAGCAAGCGTGCTCGACTACGACTCCGAAGACATCGGCGGTATGGGCGGCGATGCGGAGACTACAAGAACCAGTGCCTACGGGACACTGAAGACCACCTCGTCATCGATATATACATGGTGGACACCCCAAAAGATGGGGGCGGCGAAGCGGCGGAGGCGATTCCTTAAAAGAAACAGCCCAGCGCCCGGCGTCGTTGGCGCGCTCTAAATCCCGCCACAGCAAGAATGGAGATTCGGCACAGAATAATAACACCCGAAAGTGCGAAGACAACTCCCTCGGCTCGATCCAGGCGGGAGGAGGAAGCAAGCCCTCGGAGAGGCGGCGGGCGAAGAGGTCGAGGATGATAACTACTTACCTCCCTCCGGGAGCGAGGCAAGCCTCGGCAGCAGCCAATTTGTCGTGCCTAAGGATCCCGTCGAGCAAGAGCGTTTTAAGCGCGGGCTAATGGCCCACGACAAGCGGCCTAAAGAAAAAGCAACAACAGCTTCAAGCTGATCAAGACCCTCTTGGCGGCAGATGGACCGAGATCCTCGCGGCGAAGAGTATGAACTCGAGCGCCACTCAAAAGTTACCCAAAGCATAAGTTGCTCCCCGATTAGAGTCAGCATCACCAGCGCATGTCTGGCGGACCGACCACCTCGTGGCGCGATAGAGGCGTGCAAGCCCTCCACAAAACCGTACCCGGCATCGCTCTAAAAGCGAGGAAGCCCGGGGAACGCGCGGACTTCGCGAGATATATTGGAGGACAAGGCAAGACAATCCAGATCTATCTATGGATCACGTGGGCGCCCCACGACCCACGGCGAATACTGTCGCACGGATACAACTTCTCCGGCCGGGCGACACCAACGAACAAGCGCTCTCTCGAGCTACGTCGCGATATTGCTCAATCTGAGGCGCGCACACCCACTATGCTTCAGCGGCGAAGTAATGGATCATCAAATCCTAAAGGGTTCAAACCCGTTAATATCGAATCCTCGATGGCACAACAGACCCATGATGCGGATTGAAAGATATTATGCGCCCGGATTCGATCGCGGTGTCCGTCGATTATTCGCCGTCGTTGCCATGTCATTTGCTCGCGTGTTGCACTTTGCCATGTCATCATCTGCATTTCATATCATGTCATCATGTGCATTTCATTTTGCATACGTGTTCGTCTCATGCATCCGAGTATTTTCCCCGTTGTCCGTTTTGCAATCCGGCACTCCTATGTCTCCCGGTGCCCCCTTTTACGTCTTTTCATGTGCGGGTGTTAAACGTTCTTGGAATGGACCGAGGTTTGTCAAGCGGCCTTGGTATACCACCGGTAGACCGCCTGTCAAGTTTCATGCCATTTGGAGGTCGTTTGGTACTCAGCAGTTAACAGGTAACGCAAAAGCCTCCTTCTCTTTGCAGCCCAACATCCCTCCCAAAGTGGCCCAAAACCCAGCAAACTCCTCTCCATGCTCTCGGTCGTTCGATCACGATCGCGTGGCCGAAAACCGCACCTCATTTGGACTCTCCTAGCTCCCTCTACCTATAAATAGGTGCTCTCCCCCGAGATTCACGGATCATTCCCCCCCGAAACCCTAAAAATTCCCCTCCGCGCCGCCGGACATGTCCACCGTCGGCCGGACATGTCCGTTCCACCACCCGCCGCCGCGCCAGTGGCAGCGCCGCCCGTCGCGTAACGCCGCCCGCCTCCTTGCAGCCCTTGAAAACCCGTCGCGGGCCAGCAGCGCCGCCGCCTCCGGCCCGCACCAGCGCCCGCTTCGCCCCTGGCCCAGCGCGCCGCAGCCTCGGCGACCCTTCCGCCGCCCATGCCCTCCTGCGCAGCGCCTCCCCGCCCGCCCGCCGCCGCCGCCCGACACCCGTCCCGCCGCCGCCATGGGGCGGCGCCGCCACAGCCGCCCGTCGCCCGCCCTTCGCCCGCAGGTCGGGAGGCCCGACCAGCGCTGCCCGTTGCGGCAGGCGGGCGGCAGCGCCTCCGTCCGCCGCCCGGCGGCGACCGCGCCGCGCCCAGCCTCCGGCCGCTCCTCGGGAGTCGCGCCGGATCCGGCGAGATCGGCGGACCGCCTCAGATCCGCCATCCCGACCTCACGGAGACCTCCCGGCCTTTTCTCCGTGAACCTACGCAATCCGCGCGCGATTGACTTCTTCCCCCAAATCCACTAAGTCCCCGTTTACGCTAACATTTTGTTGCATTTTCATTGCATAGTAACTCTGCATCCATAGCTCCGTTTCGTGCGTGTAATATGTCAAAATGTTAGCCTCGATAGTAGATCATTTCATCTCATTGCATCATTTTCATTTGAGCTCATCTTGATGCCGAAATGCTGTTAGAAGAGGCTATGTGATGTTAGTTTCTAATTTTTATCGGAACATGCACTTTTGTCATTTTTGCCATGATTGATGTGTGCATCCTATGAACTTGAGTCCTACATGTGTTTTCTAATATGCCATGCCATATTTACAGGGGTGTATGCCATGTATTTTTGTGATCTATGTGGTGACTAGAACAAGCATGCAAACTAGGCTTCATGATGTTGCTCATTTCAGCCTGTTACTGTGATATTTTATGCCATCTTAACTTGATGCTACCGAGAGATCCATGCATATTTTGAGATACTTCAGTGAGGATGTTTTGTTATACATGACTTGCTCTATCCATCCATGCCCTTGTTTGCAATTATGGAGTGCCCTAGCTTGAGTCAATCGAGCTCTACTTTTGCTATAAAATGTTTCCTGACAGATTGTTTACATGTTATTCAATTTTGCCAAGGTTGTTGTAGTTTTGCATGCTATGATGTTGTTCTTGCCATGTATAGCTTCTATGCCATGTCTTCTTACTGTGGGTTGCCTTGCCATGCCATGTATTGCTCTGAGGTGAGTGGTTCAAGCTCACCAACATGCCTACTTGTTGTTCCTGCCATGTTTGAATCTGTAATGTAACTTGCCATGTTTACATGGGTGCCATCATATCTTCTGGTCCTTTTTGGCTCATGGTCAGTAAGGGACTTTTGTTCTATGCAACTAGTAGATTCATGCCATGCCTTTGTTTTCCATGTTAAGTTCCTGTAACATGTTGTTTGATAGCTCTAAACATTGCAACTTTGATGTTATTTACGCTAAAGTCAAACTGTTATTATTTGCAATCTTGCCATGTCATTTGAGCATGTTATAGTGATTTCGGAGATAGCTCAGTGTTCATGTTTTGTCATGCTTTACCTGTACATCATGCCTATGCCTTTGGTTTTCTTGTTGAGGTCCTGTAGCATGTTGTTTTGATGCTTGCAATATGCCTAGTTGCTGTTTTGGACAGATTGTTGCTATGACTTGTATAGAGTGTGTGTTGAACCGCTCCGTTTTGAGTGTGCTCTATATGAAACTTTCTTGATTTTGCATGTAGTTTCATATTATCATGTTGGATCCTTGTTTTGAGGTGTTTGCTTGATGTTTCTATGCATTTTGCATCAATGCTATGCTTATCTTGTTTTGCTCATATCTTCTAGGCCGTAGCTCCGAATCTAATGAACTTTATATGTAACTTGACTAGAATTTCGTGTAGATCATCGTGGTGCATCTTAACTTGCTGTTTAACAACTTGAACATAAGATTTATTCAGATCTGGACCAATTTCGAAATATGCATATGAGGACTTACCGGAATTGTTATATGTTGTTTCCGGCCTCATTTAAACTTGCTTTGATGTGTTGTTCTTGTTTGCATCATCTCTTGCCATGAGTAGCTTCATGTAGCCTCGTCATGCATCATGTTTGTTGTGCATCTTGTCTTGTTCATGTGTGGTGTGTTTACCATGTTGTGTGCTTCTTCTTATTAGTTCCTGTTGCGTTGCGATCGTGAGGATTCGTTCGTCTACGCTCGGTTCGGCTTCATCCGTTCGTCTTCTTCAAGGACTCGTTCTTCTTCCTTGTGGGATTTCAGGCAAGATGACCGCTACCCTGGATCTCACTACTATCATTGCTATGCTAGTTGCTTCGTTCTTTCGCTATGCTGCGATACCTATCACTTGCTGCTCAAGCCATCCCAAATTGCCATGTCAGCCTCTAACCTTTTGCACCCTTCCTAGCAAACCATTGTTTGGCTATGTTACCGCTTTGCTCAGCCCTCTTATAGCGTTGCTAGTTGCGGTGAAGATGAAGTTTGTTCCTTGTTGGAACATGGAGATGTTGTTCCTTGTTGGAACATGTTTACTTGTTG
Organism: Aegilops longissima; assembly: GCA_021605205.1. NCBI lineage: Eukaryota > Viridiplantae > Streptophyta > Magnoliopsida > Poales > Poaceae > Aegilops > Aegilops longissima. The sequence goes on from JAHIAM010001553.1 coordinate 17,962, forward strand.
GGATATCACAATATATCTTATTTAATTAATGCATCTATATACTTGGTAAAGGGTGGAAGGCTCGGCCTTATGCAGTGTTTTGTTCCTCTTGCCGCCCTAGTTTCCGTCATATCGGTATTATGTTCCCAGATTTTGCGTCCCTAACAGCGGTCGGGTGATTTATGGGACCCCTTGACAGTTCGCTTTGAATAGGACTCCTCCGCAAGGCCCAACATTGGTTTTACCATTTGCCTCACCTATACCCCTTTTTCCCTTGGGTTTACGGAGCCCAAGGGTCATCTTTATTTAGCCCCGGGCGGTGCTCCTTTGAGTGTTGGTCCGAACCGGAGCAACTTCTTGAGGCCCTGCAGGGCAACTCGAGGATTGGTTTTACTCGTAGCTTGACTTATCCGGTGTGCCACGAGAGCGAATCGTCGACTCCTATCAGGATTTGTCGGCACATCCGGGCGGCTTTGCTGGTCTTGTTTTATTGCTGTCGAAATGTCTTGTGGCGAGGATTCGAGACTGATCGGGTCTTCACAGGAGAAGGAATATCCTTCGTTGACCGCGAGAGCTTATCATGGGCTAAGTTGGGACACCCTGCGGGGTTTGAACTTTGAAAGCCGTGCCGCGGTTATGTGGCAGATGGGAATTTTTAATGTCCGGTTGTAGAAAACCGAAGTTGATCTTAATTAAAATACACCAACCATGTGCGTAACCGTGAGTGTCTCTTTTGGGGTTGATCGAGAGGAGAACACGGTTTACGGGTTATGTTTGGCGTAAGTAGGAGTTCGGGATCACTTCTTGATCATTACTAGTTGACGACCGTTCCTTTGTTTCTCTTCTCGCTCTCATTTGCGTATGTTACCCACCATATCATGCTTAGTCGCTGCTGCAACCTCACCACTTTACCCCTTCCTTTCCCATTAAGCTTTGCTAGTCTTGATACCCATGGTAATGGGATTCTGAGTCCTCGTGGCTCACAGATTACTACACCACGATTTGCGGTACAGGTTTGCGATGATCATGGCGAAGCGATGTTTGCTTGTGTTGGAGTTCTTCTTACGCTTCTTCTTGATCGGGGATAGGTTCGAATTCGGCCTGGGCTAGCAGTGGATGTCGTTTGAGTTTCTGTTTATGTTTCATCCGTAGTGGGATGTTGATCTCTGTATATGATGTTGATGTATTCTTGTGGCATTTGTGCCTTTTGTATGTATCCCACTATTATGTAATGTTGATGTAATGATATCCACCTTGCAAAAGTGTTTCAATATGCGGGTCTATCCTTGGTGGGACCGTCGAGTTCCTTTTGGATAGGGTGCATATTAGGCGTGACAATTATCTCCTCCATATACACATGGCCCTTGGTGGCGATCTTCACGCCATCAAATATCTCGCTCAAGCTTAAGGACCAGCTCGGCATTGGCTTAACAGCCTGCTCGCATGAGTCAATTGGATCTTGGGAAGACACGGAAGCGCATTCCTCGACAACTTCGAGAGACGCGTATGTGCGACCACCGAGCATGAGATGACCTAAGACACATAATCCGGCAGCCCGACGAATCGGCGGAGCAATTACAGACGCGGTTCTTAACAAAGAAAAATCAAATCGTCATTGTCCGGATCAGAGGCACTTTCGCTGCCTTCAAACATAACATCATGACGAATGGCTGGCCGGCACCTGGGGCGGGAGAAGCGAAATCCATGGCAGCCCTCACATCCCTCATGACCGCTTACATGCGGGAAAGGATAGCTGGCTCGCTCGCGATAACAACCTCAGCCAAAAGCGGCTGGCAGTCCGGATACTAAGGACCGCAATGGCAGGTTCGTCGAAACAAAAACAAGCGCCCGCGTGTGGCGGCGGCAATGAGAATCTGGCAGTCAGCGTCCAGTTCGAGGCTCCAAACCAGTCAGCGGAAGAAGCCATTCAAAAGAACCACGCCGGGCCCGTCCAATTTGGACCGAATACTCGACGCTCTTGTGAAATACATGGAACCCCGAAAAGCCAGCTAACCATACCAGCGAAGTTGTTGGGTATTCAAGCAGCGAGCAAATTGTCGCGAAAACAGTGACAAGGGGCTACACAGCGATGGCGAGGAAGAGACCGGCCGCCCGAACAATAGAGGAAAAAGGATTCCCCCCTCAAGTTGGACGGTAAACATGATATCATAGCATATTCCCAAGAGGGAAGCGAGCGTGCACTAAAGGATGTATCTGCGATGGAGCGATCGCCCCAAAATTCAACCCATGGTCCTCTTGCCCGATCACTTTCGATCGAAGAGACCATCCGACCAGCATCCGCCATGGCGGATTCGCGCGTGGTTTTAGACCCAATCGTTGATGGATTTCACCTCACGAGAGTCCTTATGGGCCGGCGCGTGCTGAACCTGCTTTATCGGGATACGGTCGCAAGATAGGCATAGACCCTTCAAGTTAAACCTACAACAACGACCTTCAAAGGCATCATACCGGTGTCGAGGCCAATTATGCGAGCTCGATTACTGGAAGTGGTCTTGGATCCCGGATAATTTCGAGCGAGAGTTAATCTTGACATAGTCCCGTTCATGGCGGCTATCACGCTCTGCTTTCGGACGAACAGCGTTTACAAAGTTCAGCAGCGGTGCCGCATTATACATACCTTAAGCTCAAGATGCGAGGCCCTCGTGGAGTCATCATGGTCAATGGAAACACGGGCGCTCCCTCGAGCGGAGGAACATACAGCTGACTCTCACGGCGGAAATGCGAGCAGCCTGTTAAAGGCAATTCTCGAGTCCGGCCGTTAAGCGGCCGGACACAACCAAGCAGCGCCGGAGCAACATCAGCCAAGACCACAGCACGTTCCGTTGCCGCAGCGTACCAATCTGGCCCCAACCCAGCCCTCGCAAAAGCGCAAGACAAACTCTCGGCGTACATAATTGCATACGGAGATACCATGGGCATAGGGAAGGGCATCACCACAACAGACCAGTGCGGTTCGACCACACGGGAGCTCCCAAGTGTGTCGCTCTTTTTGTTTATTTTTCTCTTTTTATACAGAACTCAGTCCGGCGGCGAACGGCCGAACTCATGATGCAACAGCCGAGGGAAGGACTAAGGCGCGTTGAACAATCGGTGGTCTCCATCACGAGCATTAAATTTGTTAAAATACAACATTCCACGGCCTACCCACGGAGAGGCGCCTTTAATTCGTCAATCCCTTGCTTTCCGCACTATTTGTATCATTCCGCTTGATAGCATATCTTCTCGAATAAAAGCAGCACCTTTTGCCTTTAATTTGCATTACTTTATATATATATGTTCATTTCGACATGTTGCACCCGTGCATCTTGAGTACTGACCAAACACACTAGGGGCTTATGTCCTCCGCTTTATGGTGTGATAAAGTCCGCACACTTTCACAAGTCGGCACCCGAACTTATAGCATTATATGAATCGGCTCGAATCAGGTCTTGGGTCAATAGTTGGGTTTGCCCAGCTCCATGTTTGGCACCTTACGTTTCCGTTCTATCGGCTAAGGTAGCTTTGGGAGAACCACTGCGATTGCGCCCGGTTGAGCAGGTTAACGCCTCGATGGAAAGCTAAAACTGACCGGCATGATAAGGCGTGAGACTGGTCGCTGTTAGAGAGGTCCTTCGGGTCCTTAAAGTCCTCGCCGCTTGGCGAAGTTCGGATTATGTCGATGAAGGCGTGGATAGCGCCCCAATTGGTCTTCGAATACTAGGGCTTCTTGAAATTTAAAATTATAGAATTCTATGGCTAAGTGAGAGTGTTCAAGCACTATAAGTCCGGTTGCCTGGTTCGTTGTGTTGGCGCCTCCTAGATGGACCCAAAAATGGGAACACGAGTGCTCAAGTTTATCCCGAACACCCGGCACTTTCGTGGCATGGGGGCTGAAGCCGACGACTTGCCATCTCTCAGATTTAATAAGCGGCCGCCTGAAGGTAATATTTTAAATTAAACAAGCGTTGCTTAAGCGCATATGAACAAAGTTTTCAGCGCTGCAGGATAACACATTGCGAATTCACTCAATAATTACATCCACAGGGCACGATCCGCAATCTTGCGGGCACCCTTGAGGACAACCTTATAGTAAAGTTGGCGTCGATGCTCCTTGCCCATTGGTGGCGCGTCGATGATTAGCTTCTCCGCATCTAGCTTGCCCCAATGCACCTTCTTGGCGGGCAAGGGCCCGGCAAGCACCTTCAATACAGGCGGGCTTGATAACCTCCACCGAGAACGCATCCACCAGCCGTCGCCGCGAGGCCTAAGTAGCTCCAGGCATGGCCTCTCGAGGACCCTGGCCGGACTATGAGCCCTTCATGGCCTGCTCGGCCACCTTGTGGCTTCGACCAGCTACTTGGCTGGTCGCTAGAAACACCGGATGGCGGCCTCGGCATCTTGAGACCGAAGACCTTCTCCGTTGAGCTCCCTCCTCGGCTCGGTAGAATCTGGTGACATCGAGACACGCTGCGGCAGATCTGCAAGCGCATACAGAGCTCGAATTGAGTAAGTATCCGTAATTTACATTCACATGCTTGCTTTGCATGAAAAATGCCTTACCGCGCTATCGTCTTCATCAATTCAACCTCTGAAGGGCCTTATGGGCCTCGGCCTTGGCGGTTTTGGCACTTTCGAGGCGAGGCAAGCTCGGACTCTCGAGTCTTTGAGTCACGCTCCAAACTCTCATGCTTTTCCATGAGAGCACAGGAGCTCTTGCTGAACCACCGCCACCCTCGCCTCTTGCTTTTCTCGCTCTGCCCGTTCCGTGGCGCATTGCGTTGACGCGGACAAGGCCTCCTTGAGGCCGCCACCTCGTTAAGTGGCCCTGCGGTACCCATGTTATCCTTGTTATTTTTGTTGCAACCTAAATCCTTTTACATGGGGTACAAATTCAAGTGGTGTTACTCACCTTCATTGTCTTGGAGCTGCTTCTGGCGTGGTCGAGCTCTTGCCGGACCTCTCAAGCTCCTGCTTCAGCACCGACCTCCATGATCGGTCTGGCGGAGGTCGGCAGCGCAGCCTGCAACCCATATTGATATAATTTTTTAACGCTGCGTATATCTTTTTAAGATCCTCGGTCGGCTTTTCTTTCCGAACACCGAACCGAGCATCGAGGCTCTGTCTATGCGGTATTATATTGCACATTTTAACTTCTTACCTCAAAGCGATAGAAGGCTATTAAAGGCTTCCGTCAGTCCGCCTTTGGCAAGCTGCACCTTACGAATCACCGCACTCATAATAGTGCGGTGTTCTTCGATGGAAGCTTTCTGCAGCGCCTCCAACAAATTGCCGGCGCCTCGGTTGGGCCAGGCCGCCGGCGTCACGCAGTCTTGCCCTTGATCGAAGGGCCGCTGCCGGACTCGGAACCACTGCGGGTTACATTGTGGAGTCGGCGCAAAGTCGAGGCGCCTTGTGGCGCCTCTGGAGCCTCCCCGATGGGTCCCGGGGATCCAACCTCGGCGTCTTCGGCGTCGCGAGGTGGGCGGTCGGGATGGAGTCTACATCCGGCGAAGCCAGCGACCGCTTCGATGAAGCGGGGAGATCATCTGGCGGACTACGGTAGCATGCGGCGTTAGAATGACACTATGTGGCCGAAAAAGAAATTATAAATCATTCAGGAATCCGGATACTTACGATCTCACGGAGGCTGGCCCTTGAAGGCCATTCTTCCTGTAGCGTTGATGTTGGCGAGCTGTCAGAGAATAGTCCTTCCCTCTTGGACCCTCCGGCCTCCCGGTTGGAAGCCTTCCTCTTCCTCTCTCCCTCCTCTGGGAGAGAGTTCTCTTCCTCCTCCTCATTTTCAGGGGAGAGTCAGCCCCAGTCGTCGGACACCTGAAAGCGGGCACTCTTTCGAGCACCGTGGCCTCCTTCTTGGCCTTCTTCTCCGGCACCACGTGCGGTGCGGAACCAGCAACCTCGCTAGGCGGCGTCTCTGGATTTTACGGCATAGGAGGCAGACGGGTGTCTGCTCCGCCTTCTTCATCGATCTGTCAAAGGAAAGGGAAATTAAAACCGCATAGAGTCAAACTATGAAAAACAAGTGTCCGTAAAGGGTAGAACCACTTACCTCGTCGGCTTGGCGCTGCGAGCTAAATCCATGATCTTGATCGCGGATCGCGAACTTCGGCGCCCTTGAACAGCACCTTCGAGGCGCCGCCGTGCGTTGTGTCGAAGAGCTTGTTCAGCGCTGGTGCTGTTCGGATCGAACTCCATAGATTGAATGCCGCTATTGGCATGGGAGAATCCGGCGGACGAGCATGACCTCGACCACGTTAACCAGCTGAGCTTCTTCACGGCTTCTTGATACAGGTTTGGAGTCCGTCGGCTCCTTCAAACTGCCCCACAGCAAGCCCTTCTCTTTCCGGAGGTGAGCTGCGTGGGGATGCAGATCTAAACTTCGGGGCGCCGCCCATTTAAGGTCAGCGGCTCGGTGATATAGAACCACCCGATTGCCACCTTGGCCGGATTCCACGAAGGCCTTGAACCAAGGGCGTTGGGCATCTTGCCCAACATGGCGCCTCCGCACTCGGCTTGAATGCCCTTTACTACCTTGACGACATTGAAGGTCTTGAGCCTAAGCGAAGTGGGGCTGGATCTGAAGGCGCCTCACACCTGACGATAAGCGCCGAGATGTTGAGGATGAAGTTGGCGCGGATCATGGAAATCCAGGCCGTAGTAGAACATGAGCCCCGGAAAAAGGGGTGAAGTGGAAAGCCCAGTCCAGCGGAGGAAGTGGGAAAGAAAGACAACCCTCTCATGGGGCACAGGGGTGGGGATGAGCTGCCCCTCGTCAGGCAGCCGCTGCAGCTGATGATGTCGGGAGAGGTATCGGCGCCCTTGTGATTAGCGATTGCTCCTCCTTAACGGTGGAGGCCAACCATTTACCTCCCTCCGGACATGGTCGGAGAAGGTTGAAGCGAGATCTTGCGAACTTGGCGGCTGGGCTCGAGTCTTGTGAGGAGATGGATAAGCAAAGGAGGAAGAAGGCGTGGGTGAGAAGGTGAATCCTTATCCCTTATATGGTGAGGCGAAATCTCACGCGTCCCCACCGTCTGGTAAAACTCGCTTATCTCCCAAGCGTCACCATCAATGGCGGTTGGGTTACTACGCCGTATTGATGAGAATCCCGGATTAAGGAAACACGATCTCTGCCCGACAAGGCGTGCCAAGAAACGCTTCGCTAAATGCTTTGAGGTGGTAAAGTAAAAACAATTCAAGTAATGGCTTGGTAGTGGTGTGACGTCATGCCACGGAAAGCGTCGACAGATTGAGCTTGTATATATTATTATTCTCTCTACGGTGGAATGTGGAATTTATTTTGCGAGCGGACACTATCATAGTGTTCACAATCTTCTATCATTTGGAGGAAGAATCCGCCTTGCAATGCCAAGCAATATACCGCCGGACTTATCGTCATTGAAGCCTGGTTAGGGAGACTCTTGAGGAGTCTGGATTAGGGGTGTCAGGATAGCGGACTACCATCATCGGCCGAACTATCATTTGCGGACTATCATCATCGACGGACTCCAAGACTATGAAGATACAAGATTGAAGATTTCCCCGTGTCGGATGGGACTTTCCTTGGCGTGGAAGGCAAGCTTGGCGATCTGGATATGTAGATCTCCTACCATTGTAACCGACTCTATGTAACCCTAGCCCTCTCCGGTGTCTATATAAACCGGATGGCTTTAGTCCGTGGGACAACAATCACAACAACCCTTACAATCATACCATAGGCTAGCTTCTAGGGTTTAGCCTCCTTGATCTCGTGGTAGATCCACTCTTGTAAACATCCACAATATCAATATCAATCAAGCGGGGCGTGAGGTTTTACCTCCATCAAGAGGCCCGAACACAGGTAAACATCGTGTCCTTTGTCTCCTGTTACCATCCGCCTAGGCGCTTGAGTTAGGGACCCCCTACCGAGATCCGCGGTTTGACACCGACATCGGTGCTTTCCCGCTCGTTAAGGCGGGCTAGTTGAAGTGATATGGCGTGCTACTGTGCCGTCCACTTGCTCCATTTTATGTAAGCAGAGTTTACACTCTTACGAGGGAGGAATGGGAAACACCGCGGATCTGATTTTGATCGAGGATAACTGTTCCCTGCCAAATAATGGAGGATTATTAGCGATTATAGCATGATAGTTAGGGCATCTCCAGCTGGCCCACAAATTTACACGGCATCTGTTGAGGACCTTTGAAGGATGCCATCCGATGCTGCCCGCATACCTTTCGACAACTATATGAACTAACAGGACGAAATTCGTGCAAACAAAGCAAATTTCAAATTGATGGGATGAAATTCATTACATTTAGAGAACTTTTCCTATAAACTGGATGAAATTCATTACATATTTCGCACAAACCGTACTAAAACCTCGTAAACCTAATCTAAGCGATCGTGAGCCCGACCACCATGTCCTGCCTGAACCGAAAGCCGGCCATTGCCTTTACCTCCTCCTTATCCGCCTCGATAACCTCCTCCTCCGGAGCACAAGGTTATGAAGATTTCCGCCTCCGTCGCCATCAAGCGGCTAATCGACCGCCGATTTTATCCCACCAAGCTTGGCGTCGTGAGTGGAGGAGATGTGGCCTTCCTAGGACGAGGCGGTGGCGACCTACCGTGTTCTAATCTTCCTCGCTGCGGCTGCGCCAGGCGCGCCTTCGTCGGCTTTAATGGTCGTGGCGGCGGAGGCGGCGAGAGGGCAGCGATCTCGCCGTCTGCTCCTGCGAAATCGTCCAAGAGAGCTTTGGGCGCGCCGGGCGGAGCCACCGATGTCGCCGTATGCTCCTGCGACGATCGTCAAGAGATCTTTGGAGTGCCGGAGGCCATGGTTGGAGTGGTGCCAACAAAAGGAAGGACGGAGGAGAATGAGTGTGGGTCTTTGGCTATGGATGGGGCTGGGGCTCAAGTTAATATAAGCGGGCGAATGGCAATGAGCATAGCGAACGGATGGGCTGACTGGCAGCGGAGTAGGTTCGTCGGCGGCCGTGGTGTCGTGCTGTGGAGCGATCGCTTACCGGGATGCAGCGGGTGGCGCTCTCTCGGCGGCTGCTGCTGCAATGCGGCGCCCGATGAAGGTCGCGTCGGGTGTGAATGTGGGCGATGCTTGATGACTTAACGCGGGTGTGTTGTCTCACTAACATGTGGGCCCAGCGAGCATCAGGCCCACATGTCGATGACACACCAACTGCACTGCGATTAAGGATGGTGAATCACGGCATTGGCGTTACGGAGAGGCGGTGATCGTTTGAGCGGGAAGAGCTCGCTAGCGATGGAAGGGGTTTGATGAGGCCGAGGCGGTCGACGCTGGCGTGGTGGTAAAATGTGAACTCATGGATGGCGAGCCTTTGAAGCGTGTCGACGCGTATTGACAACCGGCGTCCATGCAACCGCTCTTGTCGCCAGCTAGCATTCGATGACCACCATTAGACACCACACAACCATACATAACTTATGAATAATGGACGAATCGATCAGACACACACTCGTGTGCAGTGGCACTATGATCGGTTGCTCACGATATTACATACTCTGCACCATAGTACCTTATCTAGCTAGGCTGTTTTATAGATTATCGTTGTGATGGACGATATACATGAGCAAGGCGCCGAGTCACGAGTATGACCGTTGGTGTTGAGCGGTGAATACATGCTCGGTGTTCGCGGAGGCCTCGACAAGCGTCTAAACGGTAATGTCACATCGCATAATTTTGGTTTTATTTCTTTCTTCAACGTGAGGTAGGCCGCATAGATAGATAGATAAAGAACACGAGTGATGAGGTGCATGCGGACTGTTTGGTGGTCAACCAGGACAAATCACAGACTATCGCTCATGACTTGACAACTATGTGGGAGGAATTTGAAGATGCCAAGGCGAATGGGCGGTAGAGCAAGAGGTTGCCAAAGCCACACGAGAGGGGCGGAAAAGTCGAGAAAGCACTCAAGACAAGAGGCCCGCTGCGCCGCAAGAAAGAAAAGGGCCTGTGCTGCTTCTTTGGAGAGGTCGGCGGAGATCCAAGCACGGTGGGGTGTCGCCGACAAAGCGAGGAGGAAGGAAGCAGACGGTAATCTGGCCAACATGTGAAGTAGTAGTACTAGTTAGTGTGTGTATGCGTATGCGAGTGCGAGCATGTACCAATACTAGTACTAGTTACTCTGTAGCTTTTAGAAAATTACCGATTACATTAGCCTAGACTAAATGGAAAAATTCCTATCCTAAACATCAAATGGCATCTCTTTCTCTATCCTATGAGCGAAAGGAGGCCTCTGTTGGAGTAACTACTGTAGCTAGCGATGCTGCTGATACAGTGGTTTTCTTCAAGCGAATTCAACGAAGTCATGATGGTTCCTTCGTCAGAGCAACTTCAAAGTGGGAAGTGGGCCTGTGATTTGACGACTCATTAGTCATTGTTACTATGGTAGCGACGACACAGGTGACTCCTTGGAGTTCTGCGTGCATGGCAAGTGGACCAAGATGGTCGGCGTCCTACATGTTGGCGAGCGAAGTATTCTTTCCGATATCGAGGAGCAAGGAAACCGCGTGGTATAGTATCACTGCTGATTGGTTACATAAAAAAATAGTATCCTGCCGATTTATAATTATTTTTATTTACGATGAATGCTAGCGTTTCAAGTCTTCGACAAAGGGTGCCAAACACGGCACATCTTGGATGTCCCACATGTCGGCGAAAGAGTGGGACATGAACAGCGTGGTAGAGCCCAGCGTAAAAATCGGCGTGGTAGGCGTCTCCACTTCTTCGATTACGGGTGGAGACCCTGCGTAGTAGTACTTTGTGGTATGAGCGATACAAAGTGCGACACGGAAAGAAAAGACACGTCTAGTTGGAAGGTCTCGGGGCATACCGTAAACAAATATAAAAGTTAATATGTGCCTCCAACAAATATAGTAGTAGTAGAGTACTTAAGCACGTACTCCATAACATCACCGTGCATTGCCGTAAAACATTAGTGGTAGATGCGTAGTAAGAGACAAATGCCGCCTAAGAGTTCCCTTCTCGACCTACTTTTGGGTGTTTGGTAGAGTGTATGGAGGTGCATGAGTCCACACTAGTTTAGCACAAATACACTAGAAGCATGCATGAAGAGCATGCATGAAGAGGGTGTTGAGTTGAGCATGCATGAAGAGGAACAACTATCTTTGAGTGAGCATGCAACAAACACACCTATATGCCACACATGTTCATACCATTTGTGCCTTTCTACTTCACTTACTGCGCTACATTACTCGGGTTAAATCGTCCACTCCACAGGTACATGTCGTCTCGTAGTTCAGATCCACGTGTTCTTCATATAGATGGAGCGATCCTTGCATAACACGTGTACCTTGATGTCTCGCGTGTTGGCAAAAGGATGAACAAAGCTCACATAAAAAAATAGAGTGGAAGAACATAGATTCGGACGATAGAGAAGGAGCAAGGAACCTCGTGGTGGAGCATCTGCACTCATAATATTTAATATTATTCAGCGATATATAATTAACCAATCATCTCCACGATTGGTGGAAGAGTACAAAACCACGGCAGCCCGGTGTAGTTACATCATACTAGTACATGGCTAATTACGCTATCACCATATTTCTTGGCTTACATGCAACATCTATCTCTAGTAATCCAGCCTTTGTATCGCTTCTCCCTCCTCGTCTCTATCAAAGTCACGGCGGGTTGGCGTTTCTACCGTCTATTGAGGTGGGTTAACTATCACATGTTAGCGACATGCCAAGAGCATTCTAAAAAATTCCTTTCACGTTCCGTTTTCAAAAACAAAAAATCCTTTCACGTCTGAATTTTCTGTATGCTTTGAGCAACTTGCATGTCCTATCTTGCTCTGTTTGATACTCTAACTTAGCTAGAGGTTAGACTAACTCATGACTAACCTGAACTAACTGTAGCCAAAGTGGTGTTTGGGTGACGAGGTTAGATTGACAATAAATGCACTTCATGGAGAGAGAAAAGTGATTTTGAGTGGTCCCAATGAGAACTATCTCCGATTAGCACCTCTTGGGTGGGATAGTTTTTTTGGTGGGTTCGGTGCAACTTGCTCCAATTTAAACCCTCATGCTTGGATACTTTAGGGCTATTTGAGTCCCAACTAGCTCAAACTAACTCTAACCCATGGATCCAAACAGGGCCTATGGCGATCTCGGTGTGAGCGATCGCGTGCCAGGAGGCGGCGCTCTCTCGGCCGTCGAGCCACTTCAAAGCCGGCGCCCGGTGAGAGTCGCCTCCGCTCTGGCCGGGCATTAATCTGACCTTGAGGCTCGAGGCGGCGCTGACCGTTTCATCTGAGCCTTGTGGCAAAGAGTATAGGTTTTGAACCGTTTGGTGTAATCTTGGTAGTTTGCAAAACTACTCAATTATTACACTCAGTTTCCTAAGAAATTGTGGTAAAAAGCGTTACTCCACAGCCGCTTCCTTCTCCTTCCTCTTCCACCACCCGCGCGTCCGTCAGAAGCGACAGTCAACCCTTATATGGGACTGCTAGCACAAAAGATGCATGCATGACCACTAAAATTTCCATATTAAGCGGCGCTCTGGCGGGAGTATGGCGTATGTTGTTACCTTGGCGGCCCATAGCTACAGGCGGCTGACGAGAGAAGAGGCGGCGGGAGGAATGAATCCAGCTACTATTTGGGTTCGCCTTCCAGCTTAAATAAATGTGCAACATCATGTGTACCCGCTGATGCACAAATTGTAACATACTTGTGTCTGCTCAAGTGGGCGTCACGTAACTGGTGTGTGTGTGAGAGAGAGAGAGAGATTCGAGAGATAGAGTGCGTGTGTGCGACTCTACTCTTCGGACATGTACTCAACCTTTTGCATCGGGATATAAGTATAATGGAATTTACTTTAGCTAGTGATTTACGTGGCCATGTTAATGTGGTTGTGTCAAAAAAATGTCACTTCCTGCTCGTGATTTGTGTTATATAATTACAGCAAGATTCTCGTGCATTGCACGGAACATCAATATGCATTTTTTAACAAAACACCTGTTGTGATTGACCCATGCAGGAGTAATCCCATGTGTAAAACTAATGATATCTCAAAATTTTATAGGAAAACTGGTATCTCGAGAATTTCATCGAAAAAATGAAAGATGAGAGATAAAGGCGAGAGGAATGGGCGTGGTGGTGGTGGTGGTTGGAATGGGGCGGGCGTGGGGATGGGCCGGCGCGGCGAGGCTGGCGAGCCACCATCCATGCTAGATTGTTCCAGAGACTATTCCTTTTTTAATTGCTGAGCAATGAGGTTGCGGGAGATAATGATGTGGAGAGAGGTGCGGTTATCTTTTGTAAAATTATCATAGTTTGCTTTCTATCCGTGGATATAGATCATACGATGCTGTATTACAAGATGGCAGACACACCATCATTGCCAACTCGTTTTTTATAAAGGTGCAGATGATAAGTTTGCTGACTACTAAAGTACATTGGAATTTGTCCATGTTATGCAAGTAAATAAAGGTGATTGTTTATCATACGGGTAAGGTTGGATGAAGGGTGGTAGGAACAAATGCTCCGCCTAGAGCATGTGTGTGTGAGATGGAGTCTTAGTGTGTGTGTGGAGTGTGTGTGTGTGTGTGAGAGAGAGAGAGAGAGGAGAGAGAGATGGAGTCTTAGTTTGTGTGTGTGTGTGTGTGTGAGATGGAGTCTAAGTGTGTGCGTGTGTGTGTGGGGGGGTGCGTGCGTGCGTGTGTGTGTGTGTGTGTTTGTGTGTGTGTGTGTGAGAGAGAGAGATGGAGTCTTAGTGTGTGTGTGTGGGGGGGGGTGTGCATGCGTGTGTGTGTGTGTGTGTGTGTGTGTGTGTGTGTGGGGTCCTCTGTGGCGGATGTAATTTAAGTGTGCATGCCTTCATCATAGAGAGGTGATGTGTATGGCGAGAGGCCACCAGCGATGGGGTGTGAGAGAAAATGCCCGTAGAGAGGGAAGAGAAGGTGCGTCTTGGCGTGAGAGAGTCGACATCGAGAGAGCGTGTTTGTTAGAGACACGAGGAAGACTACTATATATCGATGGTGCATATGTGGCGGCAATTAAACAAAGGGATGGTCTTATTGGTTTGAGGGATATAGGGGAAGAGTGAGAGGCGGCGGGGGGGGTAGCTAGAAGGAGATTGTTAAGTGTGAGTGTGTGTTTTACCCATCCGGGCGAAGTTATGTGCACAAAAGGGAGCGATTCGATGTGGCGTTAGATTGAGGTAATTAAATGCGTATGGAACATAGAGACCTTGAGCGTGCATGTGTGAAGGTATACATGTATCGTGGGATGTGTGTGTGTGGCATACGCATGATCGAGATAAAAGAAATAAGACATAAGTCATAAGATCGGTGACATGGGAGAGCGGATCGGTATGACAATATGCATGCATGTGAGAATGCAGGGAAGAAGGCCGACAATTGAGCATGTGTTTTGTCTTTAAGAGATAGTGGCATGGGCTGGAGCATGCATCTATGGCGGCGAGAGGGTGAGGCATAGCGATTGTGCAAAGAGATCAACCTATAAATGCATATGTATGGAGAGACATATATAGTGTGGGTGATAGGAAGCAAGACTCCATGCGAGAAAGAAATGTTGACGGAGAAACTATAGATAGATGAGAGATGGAGATGCTAGCTAGAGGACATCCGTTAGTTTGGGTGTTGGAGATGACCGTCGGGTGGTTCTAAGGGAGAAGTTATATCGTGTGTGAGAGGGCACTTGACTGCATGTAGAGAGAAACATATGTAGTGTGCGTGATTGGAATCAAGAGTGAGGCGAGAAAGAAGGTTGATGGAGAAAGCAGATAAATAGAAAGATAAAGATGCTAGCTAGTGTGCGTTAGAGATAGGAGTCGAGTGGATCGAGAAGGCTGGGTTATGTGTGTGGGAGTGAGAGAGAGAGAGAGAGGTGCATGTGAGTCACATACAAACAGATATCGAGAGAAATGAGATCGGAGAGGCGGAGTTTTGTGTCTGAGAGAAAGATATTTCACAATGAGAGTGATAGCTAGAGACATATGAGGAGCGTAAGATATATCTAGGGAGAGAGGGTGTGTGTGAGAGACATACAAGAGAACAATGGAGAAATATGAGACCACAGGAGGCAGAGTTTGTGTTTGTGTGAGAAAGAGATATTGAAGAGGAAGAGTCGTGGGTTCTCATATCTAAGGAGTGAAAGATATCTCTGTATGAGGGGTGTCTGAGTGGCACACATGGGAATAGTAGAGAGAAATGAGACCCGGAGACAAAGTTTTGTGTTTGTGTGAGAGAAAGAGATTCCACATGGAGAATCATAGTTAGAGACACATAGCAGGGGCGAGATATACTTAGAGAGAGATAGAGTGATGAAGGTCGAGGGGAGAGCACCGTCGATGTGTTACGAAGATAAAAGATCATTGTCGACATCTGGTATACGAGAGATACGAGAGACAATGAGCAGCGTATAGGTCGAGAGATAGTCCTATATAAGCATGAGTGATAGCTATATGAGGCGAATATCTGGATTAAAGGGATTCAAATATTTAAGCTGGAGATCACAACATCGATAATATCATAGCATAAATTGGTGTATCAAACATGCATATTCATTTGAATTTGAGCGCAGCGTGTAATGTTATATAGTTTATCAATATTGGTGATCCATAGATTAAATCAATTACAAACAATGCATGGTTTATATGCAATTAATGTATAAGCAGGATTACACTATATGTTGCATGTGTGAAACAAATTATACATGTTTGAGAAGTTCAAAAACCGCATGAAACACACATTAATTGGAGGCAGTTAGCGAGGAATGCATACATTGGATTTCAACATAAAGTGGTTTAAAATATTTGAAAATCCAAATTGATGGATACAACCTTATGAATATGAGATCATGCCATTTGTAAACCATATTTATGTATAAATGGTGTTGTGCTTTTGAAAGTATATATAAAAAATGATGTATATAGAATGTAATTCCAATTGAAAATGGATCCTGCCGAAAAAATAGAATACAAGCGGGATTGAATTGAGTTGGCATGGTAAATGTGCACTCTGCAAAATTTGAGCAAGCGGGAAAAATCGCGATAACACTTTGAAACCAAAATCTGCGAGATGGAAATCACTCGCCTATCCCTTACACATAAAGCCTATCTGCTGGATTTCTATAGGTTTCGATAGGGGTAGGTTTGTAATTTCACCCAAACATGGCGTAACCGCCTCTCACCGGTTCATACATGGTGGGCGCCAAAACACAGTGTGTCCTCGGCGAAATCAACTCCTCCCGATTCATATTCATACATGGTGGGCGCCAAAACAAACTCTCGTCGGCAAATGTTAGGTGTATTGAGATTACCGTCCTATCCCCCCGACTAATGTTCTTTGTGATGTAGTAGAAATTTGAAGCAGGGGCTAAGTTTGTAAATTTCCTCGCATTTGAGACAAAGCGCCTTGAATACATGGTTCCCCTTCCTCTCTACCTCCCTTTTCCCCATTAAGTACTCCATGGGCGCCAAAACACCCTCTCCACCCCACCCTCCTCCATCCATTGCCGTCCGCCACCCCATCCACCGTCCTCCTCCACCATGCGGAGCTGATACCCGCCTTGCCGTCCATTACAAGAGATCGACCTCTCCCATCACGCCTTGGACGGGATCCTTGCATCCCGTCCTCTCGCTTCATCCGCCGTTGTCCACCTTGCGGCGCCGCTCCTCGACCGTCTAGTCCACAGCGCCCTGCCGCCACCGTCTACCCTCCTAGATCTGCTTCCATGCGCCGACAGCCATCGCTACCATGGCACCGTCAAATTCTCAGCGAATCGTTACCTTCTTGCCCGCACAGGCGGTACTCTTTAAATATCTGCTCAACTTATTTATCGCAGCAAGAAAATAGATCGCCACTTCTTTTCTCGATTTCTTGTCTTGGTTGCGAAGTTGCCTTTTGTCGGTTTGCACCTTGAGATCCGCCATGGCACGCTCAACACTATACTCCCAATGCTTATGGTTTTCCCTTTTATATTCCACACTAGTTAAATCACAGATAGACTAAATTTCAAAATTGGGCGGTCGATTTTTAGAGCTCGCGGAGTTAGCGGTGCGATCAAGGGGCTCGGGTGGTTGTGGGGCCTCGCCGAGCAGAAGAAAACTTCGGCGGGTGGGGTAGAGGCGCTGGTGGGGGTGGGGTGGCGGAGGAACACAGGCGGTGGGGCGATGGTCGGTGGCGGCCCGTGCGGTGTTCGTATGGGAAGAATCGAGAGATGAGGAAGAAGAAGGGTTAGGAGACATAGGATCTTCATCCAACCGCGAGAAATGGTCGAGAGACAGTGGGAGTTGCATTCTTAATGCGCTCTGGTTCATCATGTGTGGGCACTTGCAACCAACATTTATTATCAAAATCTGCTTGCTCTTCTTTACCATGTTCCTCTTCCGTTCTTCTTTAATATGTACTCTCTCCGTTCCTAAATACAAGTCTTTGTATAGATTCCACCATGGACTACATATGGAGCAAAATGGTGAATCTACACTCTAAAATGTATCTGGATACATCTGTATGTGATCCATAGTGGAAATCTCTACCAAGACTTATATTTTGGAGCGGAGAGAATATACTAATAATCTGATATGTTCCTTGTCTTGAAGATGGCGGGGAAATTTGCGATGTAGAGGTCTATCTGATTCGGTTGTGATGGACACTTTGAGCCTCTTTGATTCGTAGGATCTTGTAAATATAGGAATAGGATTTGTAGTGGCCTGCCCACTTGAATCCTATAAGAATAACAAGGAAATGCGGGGAGCTGTGTAAGCCTTTGAGAGTTACTGATATTATGATTGCGCACCTTCACTTGAAGAGAGCTGGTATCCGAAGCCTTTATAGCCGTACCGGCAATACTAGCACATATATTCCAGCAAGTTCCACTTTGCTGATTTTACTCTGATGCTTAAGTTTTTCCCGTTATATCTACACTATGATCTGTGTAGCTGGTTTGTGTCACACTAGCATCAGTCCACTCTTGAAGCTAAACACTGCAATGACTTACTAATTGGCACCAAGGCATTGAGTGCCATTAAGATGCAATGAAACTCATCGCTCCCCACCTGTTGATTCTTGTTCAAAATATGATCCTAATGACTATTCTAACCTCGAGAGTCAAAGCGGATGGCCTGTCCTGTTAGCCCATCAAGGTGCATGTTCTAATTTGGCAATGTTTTATTGATTGCGGGTATCTTGCATATGTTGTCTTGCATTTCTTCTACTTTGTTGCACGCCATTTGTAGTTTACTCATCATATATGTTGAGATGCCATGCCCATCCATTATCAATACATATTCCATCGTCATCATACCA
This sequence comes from Aegilops longissima, assembly GCA_021605205.1. Taxonomy (NCBI): domain Eukaryota; kingdom Viridiplantae; phylum Streptophyta; class Magnoliopsida; order Poales; family Poaceae; genus Aegilops; species Aegilops longissima. Next base: position 36,267 of record JAHIAM010001553.1, read on the forward strand.
TGTTTTTCACTCAAATGTTGTTCTTGTGCATCAAACATCAAAAGGAAGAGGTGATTGCGAACACGAAGGACCACTAGCAAAGTCCTTGAAAAGCGTGGTGGTCGGAGAAATCAGACATCACCCACTTATATTGGTTGTACAACCATTGACACAAAGCAATAGGACCGACTCCGGTGATTTGTACCCATACTTCTTGGCCACACCACTAGCCCCACCACACGGGACTGCACTTGACCAAAAGGTATACCGATTTCATTTGCCATAGCACCAGCTGTACCAAAGAAAAATCCCCTCGAGCAAAAAGTACAGCAAGTCCACGGCGAAGACCTATCCCAAGCTGCGAGGCGGCCAATTCCTGCAGATTGGAACCCCATTCCATTTATTCCCGGTTTAAAGACAATGCTTTCAATGTTGTTAGGGACTACGTGCATATATTCCCATCATGGGAAGATTATAGTGAAGATTATGGCGAGGTCAATATGGATAGTCATGACGAGCAAAGCTTGCTTGTGCTTTTCAAGGAAGCATTGCAGCGATGTCGGTGTTACTGAGGAAATCACATGTTGATGGCAAGTCTACAAACAAATTTCCGTTGAAGTCTCACTGTGCTAAATTTAGAAGACATTGAATGGAAAAACCTTGTTATGCCTTGGTCTCGTTCGGGATGAGGTACTTTCTATGAAATCACATGACAATTTGAACTTCTAGTTTTCGCATGTGCCTTACGGATCTTTTGCAGGAAATCTGCTCGAAGAAGAATTTCGGTTTGAAAGAGCGACAAGATATCATAAATATGATGCCCATTTGCTTTGCTCTTGTTGTTGGAAATATGCCCTAGAGGCAATAATAAAAGCATTATTATTATATTTCCTTGTTCATGATAATTGTCTTTTATTCATGCTATAAGCTGTATTATCAGGAAATCGTAATACTGCGTGTGAATACATAGACTACAATCGTCCTAGTAAGCCTCTAGTTGACTAGCTCGTTGGTTGACAGATAGTCATGGTTTCGACTATGGACATCGGATGTCATTGACAAGCGGGATCACGTCATTAGGAGAATGGCGTGATGGACAAGACAATCCTAAGCATAGCACAAAGATCGTGTAGTTCGTTTTGCTAGAGCTTTTCCAATGTCAAGTATCTCTTCCTTAGACCATGAGATCGTGCAATTCCGGATACCGTAGGAGTGCTTTGGGTGTATCAAGCGTCTGGCGTAAGCGGGTGACTATAAAGGTGCACTACAGGTATCTCGAAAGTGACCATTGGGTTGACACGGATCGAGGCGGGATTTGTCACTCCGTATTACGGAGAGGTATCCTAGGGCCCACTTTCGGTAATGCATCATCATAATGAGCTCAAAGTGATCAAATTATGCGGTCACGGGATCATGCATTCTGATGCGAGTAAAGTGACTTGCGATAGCGAGACTAACGGTATTGGGATACCGCGATCGAGTCTCGGGCAAGTAACATACCGTCGACAAAGGGAATAGAATCGGGGTTGCTTGAACCCTTGACATCGTGGTTCATCCGATGACAACATCGAGGAGCATGTAGGAGCCAACATGGGTATCCAGATCCGCTGTTGGTTATTGACTTGAGGTAGTCTCGGTCATATCGCATGTCTCCCGAACCGTAGGGTCTACACATAAGGTTCGGTGGCGCTAGGGTTAATAGGAAGACAAGTATGTGATTACGAATGTTGTTGAGTCCGGATGAGATCCCGGACGTCACGAGGAGTTCGGAATGGTCGGGAGGTAAAGATTTATATATGGAAAGTGGTTAAGCGGACTCGGAAAGTTTGGGGTATCTGGTAAAATGCAGGGGCCAGGGGAGGTTCGGAGGTCCACGGGAGGGCCACCCCTCCGGGGGCCCTATGGGCTAAGTGGAGAGGAGCCAGCCTGGTGGGCTGGCGCACCTCCCACCTAGGCCCATGCCGCTAGGGTTTGGGAGGGTAAACCTAAAGGCGCCCCCTAGCTTGGGGCAAGCCACCTCCCCTCCTCCCTTGGGCCGCCGCCCCATCTAGTGTTTACCCTAGATGGCGGCCCCCTTGCCCTCTCCTCCTATAAATAGAGGGGTGGGGGAGGGCTGCCAACACCATTGAAGGCGCAGCCCTCCCTCCCAACACCTCCCTTTCTCCACGCAAGCTTGGCGAAGCCTGCTGGGAGAGCTGCCGTACCAACTGCACCACTGCCGTCGTGCTGCCATTGGAGTTGTCTTCTTCAACCTCTCCTTCATTCTTGCTGGATCAAGGCGAAGGAGGCGCCATCGTCCCGTCGTGTGTTGAACATGGAGGTGCTGTCCTTTCAGCACTTTGGTCATCGGTGATCGGAATCACGTTGGGAGCGTCTTCATCATCACCACTCCCTCGAGCAGCTTCCCTTTTCGATCTACAAGTGGTATGTAGATGCAAACTCTCTCTCGTAACTTCGTTGCTTAGTAGAACTCATAGATGGATCTTGGTGAAACCGTAGGAAAATTTTAATTTTCTGCAGCGTTCTAACAGTGGTATCGAGCTAGGTCTATCGTAGTTCTCTTTGCGAGTAGAACACAATTTTGTTGTGGGCGTGGATCTTGTCAACTTACTTGCCGTTACTAGTTGTTTCTTGCTTCCGCGGTATTGTGGGATGAAGCGGCCGGACCAACCTTACGTGCTCTTCGTGAGACCGGTTCCACCGACTAACATGCACTAGTTGCATAAGGTGGCTGGCGGGTGTCTGTCTCTCCTACTTTAGTTGGGCGGATTCGATGAACAGGGTCCTTATGAAGGGTAAATAGAAGTTGACAAGATCACGTTGTGGTTATTCGTAGGTAAAAAGCGTTCTTGCTAGAACCCAATTGCAGCCACGTAAAGATGCAACAACAATTAGAGGGCGTCTAACTTGTTTTTGCAGCAATTGCCATGTGACGTGATATGGCCAAGTTGTGATGAATGATGATATATTGTGATGTATGAGATCATGTTCTTGTAATAGGAATCACGACTTGCATGTCGATGAGTATGACAACGGCGAGAACCATAGGAGTTGTCTTTAATTTTTGTATGACCTGCGTGTCATTGAAGAGCGCCATGTAATTTACTTTACTTTGTTGCTAAGCGCGTTAGCCATAGAAGTAGAAGTATTCGTTGGCGTGACAACTTCATGGAAACACGATGATGGAGATCATGATGATGGAGATCATGGTGTCATGCGGTGACAGGATGATCATGAAGCCCGAAGATGAAGATCGAAGGAGCTATATGATATTGGCCATATCATGTCACTACTTTATAATTGCATGTGATGTTTATTATGATTATGCATCTTGTTTACTTAGAGCGCGGTAGTAAATAAGATGATCCTTAGAACAATTTCAAGAAGTGTTCTCCCTAGCGTGCACCGTTGCTACGGTTAAATAAGCTTCTAAGCACCACGTGTTAATCGGGTGTGATGGATTCTTACGTTCACATACAGCGGGTGTAAGCAAGATTTACACCTTGAAACATAGGGTTAACAGCGAGCCTAGCATGTGAAGACATGGCCTCGGAACACGGAGACCGAAAGGTCGAACACGAGTCGTATGGAAGATCGATCAACATGAGAATGTTCACCGGCGAGACTAGTCCGTCTCACGTGTTGATCGGACCACGACCTAGTCGACTCGGATCGTGTAACACTTAGATGACTAGAGGATGTCTAATCTAAGTGGGAGTTCATTAATAATTTGATTAGATGAACTTTATTATCATGAACAATAGTCTAAAATCTTTTACATGATATGTCTTGTAGATCAAATGGCCAGCGCTCATGTCAACTTGAACTTTAACGCGTTCCTAGAAAACCAAGCTGAAAGATGGCGGCAGCAACTATCTCGGACTGGGTCCGGAACACGAGATCATCCTCATAGCTGCCGAAACAATCGTCCTAGAAGGACCGCTAGGTGGCGCTCCGTCGAAGAACCAAGACATTATGAATGCTTGGCAGTCTCGTCTTGATGATTACTCCCTCGTTCGGTGCGGCATGCTTTACTGACTTAGAACCGGGGCTCCAAAAGCGTTTTGAGCACCACGGAGCATATGAGATGTTGAAGAGCTGAAACTTGTTTTCCAAGCTCACGCCGGGTCGAGAGATATGACATCTCGACAAGTTCTATAGTTGTAAGATGGAGAAAACAGTTACGTCGGTGAGCACATTACGAAGATATGCAGGTTGCACAACCGTATGACCGACTGAATATTAACCTCCACGATGAGGCGGTCATTGTGAGAATCCTCGATCGCTCCACCAAGCTACAAGAGCTTTGTGATGAACTACAACATGCAGGGGATGGTAAAGACCATTCTGAAGTGTTCTCTATCTGAAGTCAGCCGAGGTTGAAATCAGAAAGAACATCAAGTGTTGATGGTCAATAAGACCACTAAGTTCAAGAAGGGCAAGGGTAAGAAGAACTTCAAGAAGGGCGGCAAGGAGATTGCGCGCCGGTAAACAAGTTGCGGGAAGAAATCAAAGAATGGACCCAAGCACGAGGCTGAGTGCTTTTATTGCAAAGGGAAGGGTCCTTTGGAGCGGAACTGCCCCAAATACTTAGCGGATAAGAAGGCGGCAACACCAAAGGTATATTTGATATACATGTAATTGATGTGTACCTTACCGATGTCGTAGTAACTCACAGGTATTTGATACGGTGCCGTTGCTCATATTTGTAACTCACGGCGAGGAGCTGCGGAATAAGCGGAGGCTGGCGAAGGGCGAGGTGACGATCGGCGTCGGGAATGGTTCGAGTCGATGTGATCGCCGTCGACACGCTACCTCTTCATTTACCCACAGGATTAGTTATGAACCTTAATAATTGTTATTTGGTGCCAAGTTTGAGCATGAATATTGTATCTGGATCTCGTTTAATGCGAGATGGCTACTCATTTAAATCCGAGAATAATGGTTGTTCTATTTATATGAGAGATATGTTTTATGGTCATGCTCCGATGGTCAATGGTTTATTCTTAATGAATCTCGGCGTAGTATTACACATGTTCATAGCGTGAATACCAAAAGATGTAAAGTTGATACGATAGTCCCACATACTTGTGTACTTGCCGCCTTGGTCACATTGGTGTCAAGCGCATGAAGAAGCTCCATCTGATGGACTCTTGGAGTCTCTTGATTATGAATCATTTGACACATGCGAACCATGCCTCATGGGCAAGATGACCAAGACTCCATTCTCGGAACAATGGGCGAGCAACCAACTTGTTGGAAATCATACATACCGATGTATGCGGTCCAATGGCGTTGAGGCTCATGGAGGATATCGTTATGTTCTCACTCTCACGGATGACTTGAGTAGATATGGGTATGTCTACTTGATGAAACACAAGTCTGAGACCTTTGAAAAGTTCAAGGAATTTCAGAATGAAGTAGAGAATCAACGTGACGAAAGATAAAATTCTTCGATCGGATCGTGGAGGAGAATATTTAAGTCGTGAATTTGGTACACACTTAAGAAAATGTGGAATCGTTTCACAACTAACGCCGCTGGAACACCTCGGTAATAGCGGTGTGTCGAGCGTCGTGTCGCACTCTATTGGATATGGTGCGATCTATGATGTCTCTTACCGATTTACGCTATCATTTTGGGGATCGCTCTAGAGACAGCTACATTCACTTTAAATAGGGCACCGTCTAAATCCGTTGAGGCGACACGTATGAATTATGGTTTGGGAAGAAACCTAAGTATCGTTTCTAAAAGTTTGGGGATCGATGCTAATGTCAAGAAACTTCAACTGAAAAGCTCGAACCCAAGTCGGAAAAATCGTCTTCATAGGATACCCTAAGGAAACCTTTGGGTATACCTTCTATAGATCCCAAGGCAAGATCTTTGTTGCCAGGAGCGGAATCTTTCTTGAAAAGAGTTTCTCTCGAAAGAAGTAAGTGGGAGGAAAGTAGAACTTCGATGAAGTACTACCTCTTGAGCAGGAAAGTAGTGCAGCTCGGGAAAATGTTCTGTGATGCCTACACCAGCGAAGGAAATTCATGATGATGATCAAGGTACTTGGATCAAGTTGCTCTTGAACCCGTGGGTCCACTAGGACACGTTCCGCACCAGTGAATGCGGCAACCCTCACTGGAAATCATGTTGTTGACAACGGTGAACCTTGAACTATGAAGAAGCAATGGCGGGCCCAGATTCCAACAAATGGCTAGAAGCCATGAAATCCGAGATAGAATCCATGTATGAAAACAAAGTGTGGACTTTGGTGACTTGCCCGATGATCGCGACGATAGAAAACAAATGGATCTTTAAGAAGAAGGCGGACGCGGATGGTAATGTCACCATCTATAAAGCTCGACTTGTCGCTAAGGGTTATCGGCAAGTTCAAGGGATTGACTACGATGAGACTTTCTCTCCGTGGCGAAGCTTAAGTCCGTCCGAATCATGTTATCAATTGCGCATACTATGATTATGAGATATGGCAGATGGGCGTCAAAACAGCGTTCCTTAGCGGCTATCTTAAGGAAGAGCTGTATATGATACAGCCGGAAGGTTTTGTCGATCCTAAGAATCTTGACAAAGTATGCAAGCTCGGCGATCCATTTATGGGCTGGTGCAAGCATCTCGGAGTTGGAACATTCGCTTTGATGAGATGATCAAAGCGTTTGGGTTTATCTTGAGACTTATGGAGAAGCCTGCGTTTACAAGAAAGTGAGTGGGAGCTCTGTAGCATTTCTCATATTATATGTAGATGACATACTTACGATGGGAAATGATATAGAATTCTTGGACAACATTAAGGCCTACTTGAATAAGTGTTTTTCAATGAAGGACCTTGGAGAAGCTGCTTATATATTAGGCATCAAGATCTATAGAGATAGATCAAGGCGCCTCATAGGTCTTTCACAAAGCACATACCTTGATAAGATTTTGAAGAAGTTCAAAATGGATCAGTCAAGAAGGGTTCTTGCTGTTTTGCAAGGTGTGAGATTGAGCTCAGCTCAATGCCCGACCACTGACAAAAGATAAAGAAGAGATGAGTGTCATCCCTATGCCTCGACCATAGGATCTATTATGTATGCCATCTTTGTGTACGGACCTGATGTAAACCTTGCCGTAAGTTTGGTAGGAAGGTACCAAAGTAATCCCGCAAGGAACAACTGGACAGCGGTCAAGAATATCTGAAGTACACGAAAGGACAAAGGACATGTTTCTCGTTTATGGAGGTGACGAAGAGCTCGTCGTAACAGGTTCGTCGGCGCTAAGCCGACACAGATCTGGATGACTCTAAGTCACAAACCGGATCGTGTATATGTTGAATGGTGGAGCGATGGCTGGTGCAGCTGCAAGCGAGCGTCGTGGCGGGATCTACATGTGAAGCGGAGTACATGGCAGCCTCGGAGGCAGCGCATGAAGCAATTTGGGTGAAGGAGTTCATCACCGACCTAGGAGTCATACCCAATGCGTCGGGGCCGATCAAACTCTTCTGTGACAACCTTGGAGCTATTGCCCTTGCCAAGGCCCAGGTTTCACAAGAAGACCGAGCACATCAAGCGTCGCTTCAACTCCATCCGTGAAAATGTTCAGGATGGAGACATAGAAATTGTAAAGTGCATACGGACCTGAATGTCGCAGATCCGTTGACTAAACCTCTTCATGGGCAAAACATGATCAACACGAGAACTCTATGGGTGTTCGATTCATCACAATGTAAACTAGATTATTGACTCTAGTGCAAGTGGGAGACTGTTGGAAATATGCCTAGAGGCGATGTCGGTGTTACTGAGGAAATCACATGTTGATGGCAAGTCTACAAACAAATTTCCGTTGAAGTCTCCTGTGCTAAATTTAGAAGACATTGAATGGAAAAACCTTGTTATGCACTGGTCTCGTTCCCAGGATGAGGTACTTTCTATGAAATCACATGACAATTTGAACTTCTAGTTTTCGCATGTGCCTTACGGATCTTTTGGAAATCTGCTCGAAGAAGAATTTCGGTTTGAAAAGAGCGACAAGATATCGCAAATATGATGCCCGCTGCTTTGCTCTTGTTGTTGGAAATATGCCCTAGAGGCAATAATAAAAGCATTATTATTATATTTCCTTGTTCATGATAATTGTCTTTTATTCATGCTATAAGCGTATTATCCGGAAATCGTAATACGCGTGTGAATACATAGACTACTGTCGTCCTAGTAAGCCTCTAGTTGACTAGCTCGTTGGTCAGAGATAGTCATGGTTTCGACTATGGACATCGGATGTCATTGACAAGCGGGATCACGTCATTAGGAGAATGGCGTGATGGACAGACAATCTAAGCATAGCACAAAGATCGTGTAGTTCGTTTTGCTAGAGCTTTTCCAATGTCAAGTATCTCTTCCTTAGACCATGAGATCGTGCAATTCCCGGATACCGTAGGAGTGCTTTGGGTGTATCAAGCGTCTGGCGTGGTGGGTGACTATAAAGGTGCACTACGGTATCTCGAAAGTGACCATTGGGTTGACACGGATCGAGGCTGAGATTTGTCACTCCGTATTACGGAGAGGTATCCTTGGGGCCCTTTCGGTAATGCATCATCATAATGAGCTCAAAGTGATCAAGTGTATGCAGTCACGGGATCATGCATTGCTGATGCGAGTAAAGTGACTTGCGATGCGAGACTAACGGTATTGGGATACCGGCGATCGAGTCTCGGGCAAGTAACATACCGTCGAGACAAAGGGAATAGAATACGGGGTTGCTTGAACCCTTGACATCGTGGTTCATCCGATGAAAACATCGAGGAGCATGTAGGAGCCAACATGGGTATCAGATCCGCTGTTGGTTATTGACTTGAGGTAGTCTCGGTCATGTCGCATGTCTCCCGAACCGTAAGTCTACACATAAGGTTCGGTGGCGCTAGGGTTAATAGGAAGACAAGTATGTGATTACGAATGTTGTTGAGTCCGGATGAGATCCGGACGTCATGAGGAGTTCTGAATGGTCGGAGGTAAAGATTTATATATGGAAAGTGGTTAAGCGGACTCTGGAAAGTTTGGGGTATCTGGTAAAATGCGGGGCCCAGGGAGGTTCGGAGGTCCGGGGAGGCCACCCCTCCGGGGGCCACATGGGCTAAGTGGGAGGGAGCCAGCCCCTGGTGGGCTGGCGCACCTCCCACCTAGGCCCATCTTGACTAGGGTTTGGGAGGGTAAACCTAAAAAGGCGCCCCCTGGCTTGGGGGCAAGCCACCTCCCCTCCTCCCTTGGGCCGCCGCCCCATCTAGGGTTTACCCTAGATGGCGGCCCCCCTTGCCCTCTCCTCCTATAAATAGAGGGGTGGGGGAGGGCTGCCAACACCATTGAGCGCAGCCCCTCCCTCCCAACACCTCCCTTTCTCCCATAGCTTGGCGAAGCCTGCTGGGAGCTGCCGTACCAAGCTGCTGCGCCGTCGTGCTGCCATTGGAGTTGTCTTCTTCAACCTCTCCTTCATTCTTGCTGGATCAAGGCAGAAGGAGGCGCCATCGTCCCGTCGTGTGTTGAACACGGAGGTGCTGTCCTTCAGCACTTTGGTCATCGGTGATCGGAATCACGTTGGGAGCGTCTTCATCATCACCACTCCCTCGAGCAACCACTTTCGATCTACAAGTGGTATGTAGATGCAAACTCACTCTCGTAACTCGTTGCTTAGTAGAACTCATAGATGGATCTTGGTGAAACCGTAGGAAAATTTTAATTTTACATAGCGTTCCCCAACACTTGTTAGTACTGTTGTCTGTATCAATGTACTTGCATACATACAGTTCATTATGTGACAGCGGTATGCATGATAGCTTGCTTATCAATTGTTAAGCTCCAAATTATCGATCTGTATGAATGGTTACATTAGTGTAGAATATATCCAATGCCAATGTTTTTTAGCTCTGCATTGTTCTTGTAAGTACATGCTGTCCTTTATCAGTGTACTTATAATGACAGGTAGTTGTTCATGTACCATCACTCTGCAGCTTATTTTTCTTTGCCCTCCATTTTCTACACATCAGATCTATATTTACTCTTACCATAAGGTTGGTACTTAAGAAGTTTAGCTATGCATTGCTCTTGGCTGTACCTTTTGCCTATATCGCTGCACTTACATTTATAGCTACTTGGTTATGTAGCATCACTCTTCATCTTATCTTAAATATTCTCCATTTTTTCGTATATTATCACATCTATATTTACTCTTAACAAAATGTAGAATAAAGGCAATGCTTTTGAAGAAGATTTTGTGGTGAACTTCTTGAATTGCCCCCATCGGCATGGACAAGGCCTTTATAGAGCTGTCTTCACCAATAATGTAAGTTTGTCCATCTCAAGCCTTCAAACTTTGTTGTATATATTTGGTTAGGCATGGTGTGACTATTTATTTTTGGTGTTTGCATCAAATTCCTTATTTAAAGTTTATTATGTAGTTCATAAACAAAAGTTTGTCCTTTCTCAATTTAAGTTTTCAGTTGTACAACCAAGTTCCTTCTTCATACCATGTAAATTAAACTATCTGAGCAAGTGATCTTCTTTTGCACTACATGTATGTACATTTCTTCATTAAGTAATCCGGTGGTGTGGTGAACCTACCCACTACAGCACAATGTCATATTCTGCAATGTCTTAACTATGAACAATGTCATATCATTCTACTATTATTTAAACCGTCTCTTTATTTGCCAATCTGAAATGGTATAATTGATAGCACACTAACCATTGATACTTATGAGTTCTTGATCGTAATCCGGTGTTGTCGTGAAGCTGCCAACTCCTTCACAATGTCATTTCCTGCCATGTCATGACCTGAACAATACTATATTGTGTTAATGCAATTTTAAAGTGTGTCACTTTATTAAATCGATGAAATGTGATGAATTATCATACTTGATACTTTTACGTGCAAAACCTGTCATCATGCCTTGTTTATCTTTGAGTGAGGAAGATATAAGTGTTGAACATCTGTGATCTCATCATCTTGCTCAGCTGCTTGCTTGCAGCTCCCAGCAGGGCTAACCTTTCTTGAACTCTATTGAAGTGTTGTCGGTTTTGTATATTATTTTGTCGGCGTGTTTATTTGCCACGGTGGCGATCTTTGATGCCAGTGTAGGTAATCTAACATGCCTTGTGCTTTATTATCATAGTGGCGAACTTTGATGCCCGATGGATGTAATATGCCATAATTTCTTTATTGTATAGTCTAGGTTTTTCTTATTCACGATGCTGCGGTTATTTTCTTGTATATATATCCTGTCTTCATGATAAACCGGCCAAACCATAAAATTACGGTACATAATCGGGCCGTCATGCAATCACGATGTAGGTTGGGCTGAAACATGCCGAACAGCTCACGGGCGGCAGCAGCGAAATGAACCCGACCCATGATTGTGCGAATCAAATCATGGGCTTTAACAACCAAAATTGTCTCGGTCCTTGTTTGGCCCAATCGGATATCGGCTGCGAGCAGGCGGATGCAAAGTGGTCCATAGTTAGGCCCAACTATATAGCGGGCTTTTAACGGCGAAATTAATATAGGGCGAAATGTTAAGCAGGCCCTTAACGAGGCCAAAACTAATATCATGCGAATTACTAATTGGGCCTTTAGCAAGTGGGCCAAAAGCATAGAGTCCGATTCTTGGGCGAATTTGATATGGGCCATAATTGAGCCCAAAGCCTCTTAGAGGCGGACTGATCTGGGCGTAATTTGGTGAGAACATGGTAGGCTTATAACAGGCGGATCTCATATGGGCCACTTTTAGGGCGGAACATGGCAGAGCCATTAATGGACCGAGATCGAGATATGGGCGGCATTTGGCCCAAAACATGGCAGCAGTTAATGGGCGGCCTACTAGGGTCCTCAAAATCTTGTGGGCCTCTGGTGGGCGGCCCATTAATGTCAGCCGAAATCTCATGGGCATTTAGTGGGCGACCCATTATGATCCGCAAGAATCTTGTGGGCCTTTACAGGGCGGCCCATTATGGCCCATAAAATCTTGTGGGCCTTTAGCTAACTTGACCCATTATGGTCCGCAAAATCTTGTGGGCCTTTAGCTAAACCGGCCCATTATGGTCCATAAAACTTGTGGGCCTTTAATTGGGCGGCCCAATTAAACTTGTTGGGCCGTGCCACTGTCGATGTATCATAAGCGTATACGTCCAATGAGTGGATGACATCATCTGTCGGTGGTGAGCCGACCGTGTTTCCTCCAGCCAATGATGATTTTACCGTGGAAAATCCCCATTGGTCGGGGCTGTTAACGGGTTATCGGATCCAAAACCCGACCCGATAGCTTAACGGCGTTCGTTATGGTGGATGCGCGTGTCGGTCACCCTTGGCGAAAGCACTTACGTGACGCGATTTATCGTCATGGAAGTGGACACTTCCGTGATGATAATTTTCATAATGTCATGGAACACTTCTCACGATAGCACAGGTATGACTATCTTGATTCTCTCATAAATTTGTCATGGATGTACATGCATGACAAAAAGCGACCTCTTGTGACAAACCGTATCATCACGGAAGTGTATTTTTTGTAGTGATGAGCGAAGCACCAAATCTCCTTCTTGAAAGGTTACGGTTCTAACCCGGCGGCTATGATAGCGGCGAGATCTTGCGATAAATCGCGAGCAGGCGACCGCTATATCACGTTCCTCATCGAACAGGTCGAAAGCTTCTTCTGTGCCTTCTTATTATCGGCTTCAACATATGCCGCTACGAGGTGAGTCATGATGGATGTCACTAGGAAGAACGCCTCCGCTCCATAAACCATGAAGAGCGGTGTGTATCACAGCCGACCTGTTGGGCGTGGTGTTGATACTCCATAACTGAAGGTAGCTCCTCAACCCAACAACCCGGCGTCGCTGCAAGGAACCATAAGCGGGGTTTGATGCCTCTCAAAATTTCTTGATTGGCCCTCTCCGATTGACCATTGGACTGTGGGTGAGCCACAGATGATACATCAAGCCGGATGTGCTCACATTGACAGAACTCCTTCATGGCACCCTTTGACAGATTGGTACCATTGTCCGTGATAATGCTATGTGGAAAGCCAAACCGGAAAATCACCTTTTTGATGAATTGAACCGCCATGGCTGCGTCACACTTACTAACTGGTTCTGCCTCCACCCACTTTGTGAACTTGTCAACCGCCACCAAAAGGTGGGTCTTCTTATCTTTGGACCTCTTGAAAGGCCCAACCATATCCAGCCCCAAATGTATAAGCGACTAAGTAATTGGAATCATCCTCAATTCTTTAGCTGGTACATGGCGCCTTGAGAACTTCGACAACCATCACATCTTTTGACCAGATCCTCAGCATCAGCATGAGCGGTTAACCAATAGAAACCATGACGAAATGCCTTAGCCACCAAAGATTTTGAACGGCGTGTTGACCACAATATCCTTCGTGGATCTCGCGCAAAATTTCACAACCTTCTTGGAGATACAGCGTTGAAGCGCCCATCACGCTGCAATGATGTAACTCTCCATTGATGATAGTCATGGACTTGGACAGCGGATTATCTGCACGGCCAATGTCTCATCCTTTAGTAACTTCGCCCGATTCGGATATGCGGATAAGGAACCGTCAATCGGGATAACATGAAGAGCCGCCACCAGCGAGCTTCGGATCAGGAACAGCCAAATCCTCTTCACGGGGAGCTTGGCGGTGAGTTATGCAAAACATCCAAGAATACATTAGGTGGAACCGGTTTTCGTTGAGAACCCAAGCGGCTTAAAGCCTCTGCCGCTTCGTTCTTCCGCCGGTCCACATGATCCACCTGATAACCTTTAAAGTGACCTCCAACAATGTCCACCTCACGACGATATGCTTCCATGAGTGGGTCCTTGGAATCCCAAGTGCCAGACACCTATTGAGCCACCAGGTCCGAGTCACCGAAGCACTTAACTCGGCTTAGGTTCATCTCCTTAGCCATCTGAAGACCATGGAGTAAAGCTTCATACTCAGCTGCATTGTTAGTGCAAGGGAACATTAAGCGAGAGAACATAACAAAACTTATCACCTCGTGGGGAAGTTAATCGACTCAACCCGAGACCTCAATTGCTGGACCCATCAAAGTGAATAGTCCAATAAGTGTGATCCGGCTTCTCTTGGTAGCTTGTAGTTCTGTCCGATCGTTGATGAAATCCACTAGTGCTTGAGATTTGATCGCCGTTCGGGTATATACTTCAACCCGTGAGGCCGAGCTCTATGGCCCTTGGCAATCCGGCGATTGCTTCCACATTACGGATTATATCTCCCAAAGGGCGAGCTGACCTTTGTGATGGATGACCTTGGAAATCTGCTTGAGCTTCCGACTTGCCATGAAAACCCCATATACCAGCTTACGCTGGTGTGGGTACCTCTGCTTGGACTCAATAAGTACCTCGTTGATATAATAAACCGGACTGAACGGATAATCCTTTCCCTTTGCTTGCGCTCCACCACAATAGCCACCTGACAGCCGAGCATTAGCTGCCACATATAGCAACAATGGCTCCTTGTCAGCAGGGCAGCAAGAACGGCGGGTTAGCTAGCTGCGCTTTAAATCCTCAACGCTTCATTAGCGGCGTCCTCGAGCGAAGTTATCCGTTTTCTTGACATCGATACAAAGAATGGCCTTTTAAGCCAAAGCGGTGATAAAGCGGCTCCAGCGGCAATCCGGCCATAGCGTTGAGCGTCATTGATACCGCCGGTTTAGCCAAGGAGGTGATGGCCTTGATCTTTTCGGATTAGCCTCAATGCCTGTTAGACACTAAAGCCCAAGAGCTTGCTGCGGTACACCAAAAAGCGCCTTAGCGGATTAAGCATCATCTTGTAAACCCGAGGTTATCAAAGGTTTCCTTTAAGTCATCAATCAACATCTCCTTCTTCCTTGACTTGACCACAATATCATCCACATAGGCATGAACATTACGGCCGATTTGTGTATGAAGACAATTCTGCACACACCGTTGATAAGTCGCGGGGCACTCTTGAGCCCAAAGGGCATGGACACATAACGAAGGCTCAAAGGGGTTATGAAGGTTGTCTTCTCCTGGTCATAACTGCCATCTTGATCGATGATAGCGGAATATGCATCGAAAAACTCAAATGCTGCATAACCGTAGCATAAATAATTTGATCAATCGGGGAAGGGCAAAAGGATCTGCTGGACAAGCTTTGTTGAGATCTGTGTAATCCACACATCCGTAAGTGTCTTTCTTCTTAAGGACCAGCCTTTGGATTAGCCAATAACTTCGGGATGGAAGACTTCAGCGATAAAACCGACCGCCAAGAGTCGGCCACTTCTTCTCAATATCCTTGCATCTTTCTTCATTGAACCGTGGAACTTGACGGTTTATACTTAGGATCGACATTAAGAGTGTGCTCGGCGAGTTACGTAGGTACACGGCATGTCGAAGGCTTCCGCAAAGATGTCGATTCTCACGGATGAACTTCGATGGTAGCGCTTTCCTATTTCAGATCAAGTTAAGCGATGCTGAGCTGCTTGGGCGAATCATGCGGGTATGAAGTCAACAAGCTTAGTCTCATCGGCCGATTTAAACTTCAGCGCGGATCATGCTCTGTGGTTGGCTTCTTCAATGAAGTCATATCTGCGGATCAACGTTATCTTTGTAAAACTTTAACTCTTACGTGGCACAAACCGACTCAGCGTAAGCGCATCACCTTCTTCACACTCCAGAGCAATCCTGCGGCTCCCATGGACGGTTATAGTTCCCTTGTGACCCGGCATCTTGAGCTGAAGATAGACATATCAAGGCCGTGCCATAAACTTAGCATAAGCCGGCCGTCCAAGCGAGGCGTGATCACGGACTTCTGATTTTCACCACTTCAAAGGTCAAAGTTTACGATCTTGAGTCATGCTCGTCCCCAAAAGCCACCTCCAGGCTTTCTTACCAGCGAGGATCGCCCGATTTACCACGCACCACACCTTGGAACACCGTATTGGGCGGTTTAAGATTTTTATCTATTAACCCCATGCGATGGAAAGTTTCATATCTGAGGATATTGATCTGCTCCCTCCGTCCATGAGTACCTTTGTGAACTTATAACCTCCTACGAGGTGCCACCACCAATGTCGGATGACCGGATTGTCAACCGGGGTGGATGATCTTCTCTGCTCCACACAATCGGCTGCTCGGACCAAGCGTGGAGTAGCAGGGCACCGCCGGTTCATGAGCTTACTGCCCTCTTATGAAGCTTTTGGTCACGCTTGTCCAAGCTAGTGGTGAAGACATGATATTGCCCACTATTCAACTGCTTCAGATTGCTCTGGTAACCCGACTGCTGCTGCTGCTAATTGCCCTGATTATTGTAGCCACCTTGGTTGCCCTGATTACCTTGATTGTTATGTCCGCCCTGATTACCATGGAAGCCTGAACCGAAATTTCCTCCACCATAACCCGACCCATGAGACCCAGGGCCTCAGCCGCCACTCGGTCCATGATCATACCGGAAAGCATTAGAATTTTTGAACTCTTGCATGATGTAGCAGTCCTTCCATAGGTGTGTGGCCGGCATCTCCTTCGTCCCATGTTTCGGGCAGGGCTGGTTCAATAGGTAAGACATGCGGTCCGTGTTAGGTCTAGGTGCTCCACCGCACTGGGGCGGTTTACCCTTGCGCTGTTGGCCCTTGTCTGTCTTGTGGTATTAGCCACAAAGTCCATCTTGTGATCCGCTTCGTTTGCCGCCGTTTCCATGACCCGCCGGGTTGTGGTGCTGCCCCTTGGCGTTGCCGCTCTTCTTTCCCTTCCCTGTCTTATCATCATCAGACTCGAGATCCTTGGTACTATCAGAGTCAGCATACTTTACTAAAGTGGCCATGAGGGTTCCCATGTCATTGCAATGGCGTTTCAGCCGTCCCAACTTCAACTTCAGAGGTTTAAACCAGCAATTGCCTTCAAGGTCGAAGCTGCGATATCCGCATTGATGCGGTCTGATTAATCTAAAATTTCTGAAACCGGCGCACCCATCGGTTCGTTGACTCTCCTTCCTCTGGACCACGAGCAGCTAAGTCCATGATCGACATAGGTTGCTTACATGTATCCTTGAAATTCTGGATAAACCGGGTTCTTAACTTGGCCCATGACCTGATAGAATCCACCGGTAAACTCTTTAGCCAAGTACGGGCCGTCCCTTCCATCTTGGTAAAATACTTTGCACATGTCGTATCATCCACGTCCAACATCTCCATGGCCATCTCATAACTTTCAACCCATGTCTCAAGGGATAAATCGGCAGTGTAATTCGGCACCTTGCGCGGGCCTTTCAAATCCTTGGGCAGGCACACGTTGTGCAACTTTGATGCAGACCACGGCACCCCAAGGAACTTGAGGTGACTCCTGGCTCTACTAATGTGGTCGGACGAACGGAGCAAGCTGGCGGGCTTCATGCTGCTGCTGCTAACTCAGCCTCCTGCGAGTGAGCCAGTCCACTACCTCCGAGCATCACGGCGCCCCTGCGGGTTGTGCGCCCACGAGGTGGTTCACGATTCAGCATTGCTTGATATGGTCGGTTCATCCATCGCTGCTGTAACTCCAGCTTGGACGGGGGGTGAAATGAATTCGATCACGACTATATGAATAAACCTCTTGCTGAACCAAGGTTGTCCGAAGAAGCTCCTTAACCCGACGCGTCTCAACCGCCGCCGGAGAATCACCTTCAATTGGGATAGCCTCCAGTCGTGAAGCGGCAGCAACAAGATTGTCCATTGGAGTAGAATAATGACCCGGTGGCGTTGGGACGGGCTGCGTCATAACGTTGTTCTATCAAGGCGGACCCATCAAACGTGGCTGAACCGGCGCCCCTGCCCCAGGTAGCTCCGCCCGGTTTACCACCGGTGGATTGCTGGTCCCCCCCACAGGGTGTTAAAGAGGTTCCTAGCATCATAAAGCTGGAGGCAAGCGAGCGGTGTCTCCTTTTGAGGACTTCGTGTGATGCATTCGATCCAACATAAGCGGTAAGCTGCGCATCCAGCGGCCGCTCTGCAGCCATCTGGTATCTTCGCTGCGGATCGGCTTTGGCCTAAATAATCTGATCCCTTACCATAATTTCCACATTGTGTGCCTCCTGATCTGTCGGGTTAGCCTCCGCCATCAGTGCTGCCAATGCGTCAAACAAATCAGATAGAATCTGAGCCGGCGGTCGTCTGGGGCCTCCTACCCGAACGCTTTATCATTTGGCGTGATCGAAATCATCATTGCCGCGGTCGAAGAGTGGAGCGCTGGCTGCGTACCGGCCATGAAGATCGCAACCCGATTTGGCAGATCAGAGGGGTCCGGAATACTATCGTCATCGGAACAGCCCCCAATCCGGCCGTCTTGTAGCTGATATAACGACTCGGTCTCTCCGGTTGATGACTCGTCGCCGGAATAAACGACTGTCTCACCACCTGAGGGAGTCCTGGACTAGGGGGTGTCCGGATGGCCGAACTATCATCTTTGGCCGGACTCCTAGACTATGAAGATACAAGATTTAAGACTTCGTCCCTTGTCCGGATAGGACTTTCCTTGGCGTGGAAGGCAAGCTTGGCGATACGGATATGTAGATCTCCTACCATTGTAACCGACTCTGTGTAACCCTAACCCTATTCGGTGTCTATATAAACCAAAGGGTTTTAGTCCGTAGGACAGAACAACAATCATACCATAGGCTAGCTTCTAGGGTTTAGCCTCTCTGATCTCGTGGTAGATCTACTCTTGTACTACCCATATCATCAATATTAATCAAGCGGGGTAAGGTATTACCTCTATCGAGAGGGCCCGAACACAGGTAAAACTGTCGTGTCCCTTGTCTCCTGTTACCATCCGCCTAGACACACAGTTAGGGACCCCCTACCGAGATCCTCGGTTTGACACCGACATTGGTGCTTTCATTGAGAGTTCCTGCGTGTGCGTCACCTATAGGCCCGATGGCTCCTTGATCGTCAACAACGATACGGTCCGGGTGAGACCTTTCTCCCGGACAGATCTTCGTATCCGGTGGCTTTGCTGCGAGGCCAATTAAGCAGCCATCACGGAGCAGAAAGCTATGCCCTGGCCATCAGGTTAGGTTTGGAAGTTTAAACTACGGGCGACATCCGCGAGACTTGATCTTGGCGGATTCGAGCCGCAGCCGGCGCCGCACTATCCGCAAAGACTACGCGGCGAGCGGTGTCACGGAGGCGCACTAGTGTCGCTCCGACCATTGATTGAGCCGATCTGCCCGATCGAGGATGGTTGGTTGGACACCACCTCGAGGCTGAAATCTCTCTGGCGATCGGGCGAACACCATCCTGTCGTCGCGAAGCTCGCGGCTCGGTGGCGGACTCCTCTCGGACTCGAACCTTCCGCGCTTTGCCGGTCGAATCCGATTGGGCACGGTTATGGAGTTCACTGCCGCGGACATCTTTCAGCACTTTCGCCTTTCGGCGATATCCTGAACTCACTAAAGTCTCTCTCTTTATCGGAGATCCTGGCGGACTACGGTCGGGAAGGTTGAGATCGGACGGCGAGGAAATTCAACGCCCACCCATCACCCGCCGTAGCCGCGCCGATGATTTAACCGACATGCCGACTTCGACTCGAAGACATCGGCGGTATGGGCGGCGATGCGGAGGCGATCAAAAACCAGCGCCCACAGAGGCCTGGAAGGCCACCTCGTCATATGACATATACATGGTGGACATCCCAAAAGATGGGAATGGCGATGGAGCGGCGGAGGATGACCCCTCAAGAAACAACCCAAGCGCCCGGCGTCGTGGCGCCGCTCTAAATCCGCCCACGGTAAAATGGCGATTCCGGCGCGGGAGCGATAATACCCGGACGGTGCGAAGATGACCCCTCGGCGGGACTCGGCGCGGGAGGAGGGAGAAGCAAATCCGCCGCGGCGGTGTGGCGAGAAAAAAGGTGAGGGCGATAAATATCGCCCCCCCCGAAGGCGAGGCAAGCCTCGGCGAAGATGAATTCGTCGTGCGGAGGACCCGTCGAACAAGGCGTTTTAAGCGGGCTCATAGCCACGACAAGCAGCCTCAAGAAAAAGTAGCAACAACTTAGAGCTGACCAAGACCTGCTAGCTGAAAGATGGACTGAAGTCCTTGCGGCGAAGAGTATGAACTCGAGCGCCCTCAAAAGCTACCCCAAATGCAGGCCGTTGACTCGTCGGAGGAGGAAGTACCCACGACACCAGCGCCGCGACATGGCAGACCGGCCACCCGTGGCACGGAGAAACCTCTCGGCCCTCCGCTCAAGCCATACAGCGCGCTCAAAAGTACCAAGGACGCGGGAAAAGCGCGGACTTGCGAGATATATTGGAGGATAAGGCAAAACATACAAGATCGATCTACAGATCGGCGTGGGCATAGCGACTGGGATGATTACCGTCACGCGGATCTGACAAACCCGGCGGGCGAACACGATGAACAAAGCTCATATGAGCT
Organism: Aegilops longissima; assembly: GCA_021605205.1. NCBI lineage: Eukaryota > Viridiplantae > Streptophyta > Magnoliopsida > Poales > Poaceae > Aegilops > Aegilops longissima. The sequence goes on from JAHIAM010001553.1 coordinate 56,661, forward strand.
ACGTCGTGATATATTATCTGAGAGGGCGCACACCCACTATGCTTCACGAGATGAAGTAATGGATCATCAAATCCACGAGGGCTTCAAACCCGTAAACATCGAATCATCGATGGTACCACAGATCCTGTGATGCGGATCGAGGACTATCTCCTCCATATCCTCATGGCCCTTGGTGATGATCTACATGCCATCAAATACCTCCCTCAAGCTCAAAGGACCAGCTCGGCATTGGCTCAACAGCTTGCCGGCGAGTCAATCGGTTGTTGGGAGGACACGGAAGCCGCATTCATAATAACTTCCAGGGCACATATGTGTGACCACCGGGCGCCGATGACCTTAGCCATATAATTCAGCAGCGAGAACAATCGGCGGACAATTCTGAAGCGGTTCCTAACAAAGAAAAATCAGATCGTCGGTATCCGGATGCGAGGCGCTAGCAACCTTCAAACACAACATCATGACGAGTGGCTAGCCCGGCACCTAGGACAGGAAAAGCGAAATCCATGGCAGCCCTCACCACACTCATGACCAGCTTTTGCGTGGGAGAGGACAGCTGGCTAGCTCGAAGCAACAACAGCCAAACACCACAGTAGTTCGGATACCAAGGACAGCAATGGCAGGTCGGCGTCGCAACAAGCATAAGCGCCGCATTAATGGTGATAATGCTGAAGATCTGACGATAAATGCGGATTCGAGAGGCTCTAAACCGGTCGTGGAAGAAGCCATTCAAAAAATACCGGGGCCCGTCAACTTGGACCGAATACTCGATCGCTTATGCGGATACATGGCACCCGAAAAACCAGCCAAGCACACTAACAGGGATTGTTGGGTGTTCAAGCAAGCGAGCAAGCTAAGCGCTGAAAACAACGACAAGGGGCTGCATAGCGATGGCGAGGAAGAGCCCGGCCGCCCGAACAATAGAGGACGAAGGGCTTTCCCACACAAGTGCGGACGGTGAACATGATATCGCAACCCACATACCCAAAGGGGCGGAGCGTGCACTAAAGGGCGTATATGCGATGGAGCGATCGCCCGAAGTTCAACTCATGGTCCTCTGCCCGATCACCTTTGATCGAAGGACCACCCACTAGTATCCGTCGGCGGATTCGCGCGTGGTTCTTGACCCAATCATCGCCAGATTTCACCTCACTAGAGTCTGATGGATGGCGGTAGCAACCTGAACTTGCTTTATCGAGGATCTGGTCGCAAAATGGGCATAGACCCCTCAAGGTTAAACCCACAAAGGCGACCTTTAAAGGCGTCATACCAGTGTAGAGGCCAATTATGCAGGCTCAGTTACACTCGAAGTGGTCTTGGATCCCGGTTAACTTCGAAGCGAAGAGTTAATCTTCGACATAGTCCGTCGAAGCGGCTATCACGCCTTGCTTTGACGAACCGCATTTGCAAAGTTCAATGCGGTGCCGCCTCGCATACCTCAAGCTCAAGATGCGAGGCCCTCGAGGTAATCACGGTCAATGGAAACACGGGCGCTCTCCCGAGCGGAGCATACGGCTGCCCTTGCGGCGAAGTGCGAACAACCTCTTAAGGCAATTCTCGATCCGGCCAATAAACAATCGAGACACTATCAAAGCGGCGCCGGGTAACCTACAACAAGACCGCTGGCACGATCCGAAACGCAGCGTAGCAATCCGGCTAACCCAGCCCTCGCGGCTGCGAAGCGGTACTGGCGTACATAACTACGCTCTGGAGATACCATGTGCATAAGGGAGGAGCACGACCACGGCACGCCTAGAATGCGGCTCAACGCACGGGGGCTCCGATTGTGTCATTCTTTTTCTTAGTTCTTTTTTCTCTTACTTTCGGGACTCCGTTCTCCGGAAGTCTGTCGGCACTAAATTGCCGAACTCACGATGCAACAACGAGGGAAGCGACTCGTCAGTGTCCGGTGGTCTCTACTCGAGCATTATACCTGTTTAC